>VMDR010003457.1:0-71920 GCA_007922815.1 Macrotus californicus
CACATCATCTGTAAACATTTATATAATTAAATAAAAGCATCCCCAAACGACCTCCTGGAACAGCCTATTCTTCCACTCAGAGAAGTGTCTATTTATGCCCACTCCTTGTTTATTCTTTCTCTGTCAGGCAAAAAAGTCATGAATAGGGAAAGAACTCAGATTTGAAACCTGGTCAGGCTTTTTGAAAGTTTAAAATATCACATTTTCTGTAGTGGCAAACATAGTTCTCCTTTAACTATAATACTTTATTCCCCTTTGGTTCAAAATAAGTTATATTTGCTATAATCTCTGTTTGCTTTGACTACTGACCTCCCAATTGTCCACAGGGACTTGGATGTGGTTTGAGGCTCCAGGATCCTCCCTCAAACCCTTCCCTGACAGGAGCCCCCTAAAAATGCCAGCCAATGCCCCAGACAACTGTCACTTACACACTAAATTTCTTCCACACACCTGAGTGATGGCCATCTAGTCCTGGTGAGTTATCTGTATCTAGTCTGCTGATTAGGTCTGGAATATCTGGAGCACTTGCCATTTCCTCCAACGTGTTTATTGCTTGAGAAATCTGGCTGTAGCACTATTACCCAGCAAAATCAGGAGCACAGAATTCATTTACACTGTATATTCTTTTTTTTTTTTCTGAGTATATGTTTGGTATGATGTAAGCCAAGTGCTTCTACAATCCTCATTTCACAGTATTTAAAAGTCTTTCATTATTGTCTTGGAAATCCATCACAAGGATACTTTCAAATTCGTTTTTGGCTATCTCATTTTTAGTGTGCCTGGGATCTGTCACCCTTCATTGACTCAATTTAATAACCTGATCCTTGAAATATTCCTTTTTCATTACATGTATTGAGTAAGCATTCTTTCTCTTTCCTTAACCTTCTTCTATGTGTTTTCAAAAAGTTTTAATACAAGACCTTTATTTTTCTTATGAGTTCCCATAAAAAAATCCATATACTCCCCACTTGTTTATGGGTAACTTGATTTGAGTACTTCTTTCCATTTTTTTCCCTTAAATGTCTGCATTTGAATTCTCTTCTAGAGAACCGTTTATGTACTTCACATCTTTCTTTGGAGTCCCCTCTCCCATTAGAATGTGGAATGGAATGGAATGGAATGGAATGGAATGGAATGGAATGGAACAGAACTGGAATTGGAATGGAATGAAAAGATCTATCATTCAGTATATTCTCCAATCTGCATTGCATCTGCAAGGCACTCAGTGAACATTTCCTGAATGACTGTATGATACCAAGAGTCAACAACCATGGGGCATTTACAAGTATCATGTTCCATACTAAGCACTTTACATGCATCATGTCACTAACTCTCAGGCACTAGACTGTAAACTTCCTCAGCAAAGAGTTGTCTATGTACCCCTAGCACCTAGAGCAAGGCTGGCATACATAGAGTGATCACTATGTATTGTTGCATGGATAAATTAAAAATTTGCATGAGTTAGGTGCCATTATTATTCATGATTTACACATAAGGAAAATGAAGCACAGAGAGGTTCAATCACTTTCTAAAGTGAAGTATATGTGAAGCCAGGACTTGGACCCAAAGCCCACATACTTAACCAGGATTTATTACTAGTAAACTCAATACCTACCTATATGAATGCAAAAAAACTTAACTCTATTCATCTTAATAAAGAGTATGCAATATTAAATATTGTGGGCAATGATTTTCCAAGAAAAAATGTACAGATGATATTTTTAATAAATACAGTATCCCTCCTTTACTTTTCTCAGTTTCAGTTACCCATGGTCAACCACAGTTTGAAAATATTAAATGGAAAATTCCATAAATAAACAATCGTAAGTTTTAAATTGCACGCCATTCTCAGTGGTGTGAGGAACTCTCCCTCAGTCCTGCTCTGTCCCACCCGGGACATGAGTCATCCCTCCATCCAGTGTACCCACACTGTACACACTCCCTGCCTATTGTAAGTCACATAGTAGTTCTCTCGATTATCAGATCAGTCAACTATCTCAATATTGGAGTGCTTGTATTCAAGTGACCCCTATTTTAAGTACTAATGGTCCCGAAGCCATCCACATAACTTTTACTATAGTCGATTGTTATAATTGTTCTATTTCACTATTAATTATTGTTGTTAATCTTTTACTATGCCTAATTTATGAATTAAACTTTATCATAGATACAAACACATGGGAAAAAACATAGTATATTTAGGGTTCTGTACTATCCACGGTTTTAGGCACTCACTAGGGGTCTTGGAACATACACATTGCAGGTAAGGGGGGACTACTGTAATAAGACAGGCAGATATCTGTAAGCTCCTTGCTAGCCATGCAAGTAAAAACATGATTTCTCTTGAATAATTTCTTCTGCTGCGTTTGTACACTAGATACTGAGGACTGCAGGACTTTTGATAAGTGGGCGTTTCGTTTTTTCCCCCAGAGCAGTTCTGGGTTTATTTAAGTAATCTGTTTTGCCAATTCTTTTAGAAATAAGAATGGCACTAGTAAAATAATCACTTATTGGGACTGCGTTATAATTGCCAAGAGTTTATGAGTAATCTGCTTATTAAATGGAAGACGTACAGGTTTCTCAGACATCTCTGCTACTTCTAGTCACCTGATTACCTGAAACATTACCATTAGTACATCATTCTGTAGAGTTTTGACTTCTTGCATATTTAACAACTCATTAATAAAGATAATACATCCCTTTGAAAAGTGTAGTTACTTAAAACCATTACTAGCTTTCTCCTTAATTCTTTATTAGCCCGCACCCTCGTGGGAGCTAAGTGATGTCTGGCAGAGAGCAAAGCCTTTTGGGAACGGCACGTAGGGGTACTGAAGCCATGGGTTAAATATTAAAAAGAGGTGCAGAAATCAGAAGTAGAAAGACAACAAACGTGTAGCCCAGCATAAAGGAAGAGAGGAAGGGAGCAAAAAGCAAGAAAGGGAAGAAACTGGGGGACAGGGGGTAGGGGAAACTGGACTGAAAGTCTGCTATTCACCTTGGAAAAGTCACTTAATCTCTGAGAGCCTCAGTTGCTCCACCTGTAAAATGAGTGTGATAAAAACATGACTTCCTCACAGACACTTTAATAGCAGATCTCAATGTGCCACACAAATTGTACAGCATAATACAATATATAGCAATGGTGTTTTACTTGGCATTATTTTCTTGTGATCAGCCCATTTATGCGTTCTGTGATATAAACATCTTACAAGGACCGTCAACAGCTTCAAAATACAGACCCATGAATCATAGCTACCTGTTTTGTCTGGAACCATTTCTGACATTTTTAAGCCAACGAGCCAATTCACAAATTTAACAGCCTTTGTGTGCCTACAGGCTCAGGAAGCTGACTGTGTGCCCTACGGACCAGAGTTCTGTAAAACCTCTGTTTAAACAAGGACGCTTCTTTTAAGTCCTGTTTTCAGTCTGGGGCCTTCGGTCAAGGTGGAAACTAAAATTGAAAACAGATAGATGTTTTACATTTAAATGGGTTTAACATAAATGTGCATTAAGCCATTTCGTGGACGATTGCACAAATATCTTTTGCAAACTTGATACACGTGAGCACATATACAGTAGCCATTAATGCCTTCTAGAGAAATCAGCTGCAGATCCAAAATTTTAAGCAGCCACCCTGAGTCCTCAGACTCGAAAGAAAATGTAATGGCTTTAAGAGAATTGCTCTAATAATATCATGGCATCTGCAATGGCTGGCCAGAACAGAGCAAAACCGAGTGCCTGTCACTGTAAGTCAATTTAACAAGAAATAAGCTTCCCCCTGGAGAATCTAAACTCCCTAGCCTCCCACAAAGAAAATTGAATTTTGGAGGTCACACCTTGGGTAGGTTACCAGAGGGAGAATCTTAACATTTTTTTTTTTTTTTTTGGTCGTATGCTCTGGGAGGTCAATGCTATTCTACCAATAAATGGCTACCAAAAATCTGCTCCCCCCTCAACCCCCACCCTCCCCAATCACAAAATTATAACAAGTCCTTCTGGTCCCAGAGAAAATGAAAAATGATCATGATACTTAAGATGCCAGGGACCAGACCGGATATAATCATGTTCAAACATCAAGTTTTGAATCGCGCAGAGAGGAGCAGGGTCGATACTGGGGGCGGGGGAGGGGTGGGGGAGGGAGCAGGGCTGGTGAGACTGGTGAGAGTCAGAAACACCGACGGAGAGCTTTAGGCTGAAACTGACTGTTTAACCAGATGTAAATCAACTGAATTGCTGTTACCGAAAAGAAAACCAAGTCGCCAAGTCAAGCCCAGGCGAAGCCCTGGCTGGGAGGTGGACGGCCCCTCGCCAAGGCGCCGGGGTGGGTGGTCGGAGGGCCTGGTGAGTCCTCGAAATGACGGGGGGCGCCCCAGCTCACTGCACCTCGGGCAGAGGCTCTGGGTGGGCGCACCCAGGCCACCGCCGCCGCACCCCACCCCCATCCCCACCCGCCAGGCAGCAACATGTGGGGCGCTGCCACTCTGCCGCCCGAGAACTCCCTCCGGCTGGAGTTCCTGATGGACGCACGCTTGGCCCTGGGAAGGTGCTTAATTACTCTTGGGAAAGATTCCTCCAGCGTTGAACTTGGCAGGTCCTGACATTTCCAACCCACCCCCTGCGCGCCAGCACTACGCACTGGCACACACACACGCCCCCTGTACCTGCCCAGGCTGCGCGCGGTGCTGGCTGCCCACTCCCGGGCAAAACACCGGAGCGGACGCAGAGACCAGGACCCCAGCTCCGCGGGCCCCGGGCCGGGGGCAGGGGGCCGTCTTAGCCCTGGGTAGCTCCAGGGACTAATCCCACTTCCCTCTTGGCCCCGGCTCCGCAGTAGTTCGGGCCGCTGACACCAACCCCGTGTCCTTTTGTGCTCTCCTGGGAAGCCCGACTCTACTCACCCGGGCTGCGTGCGGATTCCGGCCGCCAGTGGCAGCCCGCTGCCCCATCCCACGAACACTGCAGCGCCCCCAGAGTGTGCAATGCAGAGCCCCGCCAGCGCGCGGCCGGAGCCGGAGAGTGCGGGGAGGGAACCGGGGAGGGAGGAGGAAGGCGGGAGAGAAAACGCAGCGGGGAGGGTCGGGGGGCGGCGAGGGGCGCGCGCGCCACTCCCACTCACGCCGGGCACTAGCCGCCGCAGGCCAGCCCGGCCTCACAGGCCGCGGGACCAATCAGCGTGCGCGGGGGGAGCCGAGCCCTTCGCGGGGCACGCTCATTGGGTCGGCGCACACGACCCAACTCCCCGAGTGTCCGCTGGACGCCGAGTCTGCAAACTCCCGCCCGCGGGAGCGGGGAGCCAGGCACCCACGGGGCACCCGGCTCTGCGCTCGGCCGGGCACGGTGAGTGAGCGGAGTCCGGCGGGTAGAACCGGGAGCATTGAGACAGGCCGGTGAAGCCCGTTCCCAGGGAGCGTTCAAAACGAACAGTGTTTGCTCAGGTTGCAGCGATTCCTTCCTGCGAGCGACCCCCTGAGCCTCTCGCCGCACTTGGAGAGCAGCTGGTGATGGAAAGGCTGGCAGTAGGAACCGGCCCCAGCCAAACCTTGCTCCCCGCCACCCTCGGGGCCGCATGAAACCCATTCTACTTAAGAATCAGAGCTGAAAAGCTCATCGAACTCCAGAACCAGGTCAGACCTAGACCACTTCATGTTTGCAGCAGACGACTTGGACTGCAGAGCGAACAATGAAGTGGGAAGAGAATCTGCGAGGCAGGTCTTAGGAAGTGGGAATCCGGTTGTGGGTTTCGGTGGGCACAATTCTCCCACCTTCTGGCATATCCTTTGCTCAAGTAAAAGCCCTGCTCCTCCTCCCAGCCTCTCATGAAGTATGGGGTTTTCTTTCTCATTGTAAATCGTGTTTGAGTCTCCTGGACTTTTCAATCCAGAGCCTCAGACTGGAAGCGAAGGGCTCTAACCGCCCTAACCTCCGCCCCTCCGCGCACCAAGGAGGGCTGGCGTGGGAGAGGGTGATAGGGAAGGTCCCCCTGACGGTCTGGAGGAAGGATCCCGTGGGTCTACCTGGGAGCCTGGAGCTGGCGGCTAGGGACCGCCCCACCTCCGCCAGGTACCTGGGCCTGCAGGGCTGCCTTCCCCAGGACAGCCCACCCCAGTGGTTACATTTATCCATCTTGGAGGCCCCTCGATTTCCACCGTTCTGTTCTTTGAGCTTCTCTTCGAGCAGGCCTCCTCTGAAACTTGCCCCCTCTGCTCTTCCCCATAACCTACTCATAAAAATACCATTTTTTTTTTCTTTTTAAAACTTCCTTCCCATTCTCTCTGTCTAGAAGGGCCTCGGCTAATGTATTTTTTTGGTTAAGAGTTTCTGGATCTCAGAGAGTTTTTCTCTTACTTAGCTTATGTTTAGAACCTTTGGACACAGGAGGTGGTCACTGCAGTGCAGTTTCTGCTGGGCCGAATGAATTGAACACAAATTAATCAAACCGAACCCGCAACTGCTGGCAACTCCGTGCGTGGCAATCTGGTACCGATCGGAGCATGTCCTGGGTATCATCGCTGCCACTTAGTTTCCATGGAAGAAATTCCTTCTTCTAAAGTTCCTGTCCACATACGTATTTCACTTGATTTTTTTTTTTAATTGGCTCAGCTTGTAGTTTAGTAAAAACTTATTTGGGTTCAAAATGAAGTTCAATATATTACCGCAGTTCGTGGAACTCAGTTCCTGATGGAGACAGAATCCTTTGGATCTCTTTTAAAAACTGTATTTTTAAAAAATGATAGGAAAAATATGCACTCAAAATGTCAGCAGGCAAGTGTTATCTCTGTGTGATGGGATAATAGATGATTTTTTTTCTTCTTCTTTATACTTTACCCTGTCTTCTAAAGAGTATGCAACACTTATTATTCAGGAGAAAATTTTTCAATATGTTGACTCCAAACATACAATTCTCTGCAGGCATCCACCAGAAGAGCTAAAATATTAAACCCTCCTTCTACTTTACCCTTCACATATGATCACTCACCAAGCCCTGGAATCCTGTCTCCTAGAACAGCTCTCAGACCTCTGTGTCCTCAGACTCAGTTCTGTCACTGCCACAGCCTCATCACGCCTTTCCCAGATTGCAACAGCCTTAATTGTTCTATCTAGTCAGCCACAGTGCTGCCATGTCTCCTTCAAGATGACAAAGGTGATTATGTCACTGAAAAGCTAAAGTTCTTTCAGTCCACCCCGCCTCCAGAACTTCATTGCTTTGAAGTTCAAACCTGATGCCTGGTGGGCAAGGCCTGTCCCTCCCAGCCTGACCTCAGCCTTCCATGTTGGCCTCACCTCCTGCCTTCACACTGCCCTATGCAGGAGGACCCTGCCCCACTGCCAATTTTTGTCCTTTGCACACATATTATGTGACTTCACATGTCCACTGCTAAGACTGGAGAGTACTGGGATGCCACCCTCCTCTTCCTCATCGGCCCTACCCCCACCATCAATTGCTACCTCTGCTTAAGACTCACTTAAAATATCACCTTTTTAATAAAGTCTTCAATACTGACAGGGCCAGAATCAGCAACTCCAAAAGCAAGCACTTTATTTATTTAACGACTATTAATCCAACTCCTGTTATGTACCAGCCACAGTGACTAAAACATATATTTATACTCCTGGAGCACCCCATGGAAGAAACAAACATTAAATCAAGTCACACAAATAAATCATTGTAAACTGAGGCAAGTGTGATTAAATCACCACGTGTGTGACAAGTAACATGGTTCACTCTGAACATATGCCAATCATAGTTCTTACCATATTATGTTATAATGTGTTCTGATCCCGTCATACTCATCTGTGTGTCCCCATCTAGAACACAGTGCCTGGCTCTATTTTACTTTATCGAATAAGTGCTCAATAAAATATTTTTTAAGTCCTCACCCGAAGATATTTTTATTGATTTGAGAGAGAGAAATGTTGATGTGAGAGAGAAACGTCGATGGGTTGTCTCCCAACCAGGATCCAACCGACGACTTAGGTCCATGCCCTGACCAGGAGTCGAACCCGTACCCTTTTGGTGCACAGGACAACACTCCAAGCAACTGAGCCACACCTGCCAGCGCACACAGTACAATTTTAAAAACAAATAAATAGGTGAGTAAATGAGCGGGCGTACCAAATGCTCATAAGGCAATTTGTTTCATGAATTGACATGCTACTGTTGTACAAAATCTAAAACACTTTAGTGCTATGTTTTAAAAATTAATATCATTAGATCCTTATCATAACACTAATTTGACTCTTCTGGTGTAAATTATCTAATTTCCTGTTTGATGTCACATTTAGGAAATATGGGTAATGTACTATTTGTGGATATTCTATTGTTGCTGGGAGGAATTTATTGTTTGGTTGATTTTTAAAGTTTTTATTTATTAATTTAGAGAGGAAGGGAGAGAAAGAGTGAAACAGCGACTGCCTTCCACTGACCCGCGCATGCGGGTTGATTTCTGCATGTGCCCTGACCCGAGGGGAGACCTGTAACCTTGGCACATTGAGACCACGCTACATTGAGACCAACCAACCGAGCTACTCAGCCAGGGCCAAACTTACTCTTTTTTAAATACATTTGATTTTTAATATACAAAAAAACACTTTTCAGAGACAAAGCACAATCCATAAAAGAATACATAAAATGGATTTTATCAAAACTGGAAATGCTTGCTCTGCCAGCAGCACTGCTGAATGAATGAAAAGACAAACACAGACGGGGAGAACATATTCACAAATCATATATCTGACACAGGACTGGTAGTGTAGCCAACATATATTCAAAACTCTCAAAACTCAGCAATAAGAAAACAGCCAAAATTTTTCAATGAGCAAAAGATTTGAACGTTTTACCAAAGGAGATACAAAGATGGGGGGAAAGCTCATAATCTTTAGTAATTAATGAAATGCTGATTAAACCACAATGATACTACTATACACGAATAGAATACTCAACGCTGAGGAGAATGCACAGCAACCAGAACGCTCACACATTGCTCTTGGGAAAGCAAAATGGATCAGCCACTCTAAATATAACTTTACGGTTTCTATAATTTCAATATACACTTAACCATATGACCCAATATTCCCACTCCTAGACATCTGCTCGGGTAATATCAAAAGCCTATGTTTACACAAAAATCTGTTAAATACTTGTAGCTATTTTATAGCTAAAATCTTGAAACAACTCCAAAATCCCTCTACCAGGGAGTAAATAAACAAACTGATTACATCCATAGTATGTAATGTTACTCAAAGATAAAAGGAACAAATTGTTGATACAAACATTACGTATTTCAATGAGTTATGCTAAATGAAAGGAAACAGACTCAGAAGCTAAATGTATCCACTAGTTAAAAACATTGGAGTAGCAGCCCTGGCTGGCGTGGCTTGGTGGTTGGTTGAATGCTGGCCTGCAAACCAAAGGACTGCTGGTTTGATTCCCAGTCAGGGCACATGCCTGGGCTGCAGGCCAGGTACCCAGTAGGGGGCATGTGAGAGGCAGCCATTGATGTTTCCCTCTCTTTTTCCCTCCCTTCCCCTCTCTAATAAGTTTTTAAAAAAAGCTAGAGTAGCGAGATAAAAGAACTTAAGGTTTTTTATGATGATGGACCACAGTTTGAGGTCTGGATGATCTATATTTACATGAGGCAATTATTTAAACCCTTGTTATTTCAAGTTTCCTGTCACACAGAGCTAAAGCTCATTTTACCTAATATAATGAGTGCATGAATTAATCAATTAATGGAAATTCAATTAAATGTATTCTTCACAAGAGAAAAACCGGGACTATTTTACCCACTGACACATCATCAATGCCTCGCACAATGCAGGACACTGAGTGGGTACTCGATAAATAATAGTTAAATGAATAAACAGATAAAAATGGAGGCAAAGTTGGGATTCTATAGAAATGTAACAAAATTTTCCCTTCAGATGAGTATTTTCCCCTTCAAAGTAGTGACTTTGGCACATTACATTTTTCATTCCAGTGATGCTGCTCCTGCTTCAAAATATATTCTCTTTCCCCTTTTTGTTTATTAAAATATTGTCTTTTCTTTAAGTAATATTGTTTCCCTTAAATAAATTATTCACTTTCTTTCTTTCTCTTGATAAGCAAACAGTAAATTTAATGTGTTAACATTTTACTCATTTTTCAATATCTCAAGTAGTATCTAATTCATCTTTTCTTCTACCACAAATATCAGAAGTTTATATAACAGGCACATGGTAAAACTAAAAATGCAAATTTTATGCAAAGCTTAAGAGATTTTGGCTCAAAAACCATCATATTTCCAGATGTATCTCTAAAAGTAATTTTCATTTATTGGACACTGATGGTTGACATTAAGCTCTTGAAATATCATTAAAATATTTCTGCTCTAACCACTTTGCACAGTCAAGTGACTTTTAAAAAATCATTTACAGCTAAACTGCTGTGGTGGAATTTATTATAGGAACTCGGTTTTTTCTCCACCAGTTTTCCTACTAGGAAATAGTAATCCTGACTTCCAGTCAAGATGGAGGCATAGGTAGACATGCTTCACCTCCTCGGACAACCACAAGGAGGAATTACAACTGAATGTCAAAACAAAAAACACCCAGAACTGCCAGAAAATCAATCTGTATGCAAGTCTGACAACCAAGAATTTAAAGAAGCCACATTCATCCAGATGGGTAGAAGGGGCAGAGAGGTGAGGAGATACAGAGGATGGCAGCAGAGCAGGCATGCGCAATCCTACATTCACATGTGGTGAATAAATATCAGCAGGGATCCCTTGGGAACAAGAGATCCCAGCCCAATGCCAGACTGCTCAGCCCAGGGTTCCAGCTCCAGGAAGATAAATCCCCATAACTTCTGGCCATAAAAACCAGTGGGGATTGGAGAGGCCAAAGAACCTGTTGGATTTTCAGGAAACTTTGTTTAAAGGGCTCACATGATCTTAAAACATATGCAAACCCACCCACTCTGGGATTCAACACAAGGGCAACAACTGGAAGGGCACCAGTGGCATACGGGGAGTGGGTGAAGTGACTGGAAACAGTGCAAGTGCTGGGCAAACCCCCAGAAGCCAAGCAGCAGCACAGTCACCTCTCCGAGCCCTCTGCCCAACAGAGCCACAGAGCAGAGAAGCAGGTTGCCCCACCCTGGCAATTACCTAAGGCTCCGCCCCACACAATTTACAGGTGTATTTTACAGGGAGTCAAAGCAGCTCTATCTAATACACAGAAACAGACACAGGGAGGCTGCCAAATGAGGAGACAAGGAAGTATGGCCCAAATGAAAGAACAGAACAAAACCCCAGAAAAAGAACTAAATGAAACAGAGATAGCCAACCTATCAGATGCAGAGTTCAAAACACTGGTGATTAGCATGCTCAGAGAACTCACTGAGTACAGCAACAACATAAAGGAAGAAATGAAGGTTACACTGAGTGAAATAAAGATAAATCTGCAGGGAACCAACAGTGGAGGGAAGGAAGCCAGGATTCAAATCAATGATTTGGAACATAAGGAAGAAACAAATATTCAACCAGAACAGAAAGAAAACACAAGTATTCAAAAAAAAAATGAGGATAGTATAGGAAGATTCTGGGACATCTCCAAACGTGCCAATATCCAAATCACAGGGATGCCAGAAGAAGAAGGGGAAGAGCAAGAAATTGAAAACTGACTTGAAAAAATAATGAAAGAAAACTTCCCAAAATTGGCAAAGTAAATAGACATACAAGTCCAGGAAGTGCAGAGTCTCAAACAAGTTGGAACCAAAGAGGACCACACCAAGACACAACATAATTAAAATGCCAAAGGTAAAAGATAAAGAATCTTAAAAGCAGCAAGAGAAAAACAGAGAGTTACCTGCCAAGGACTGCCCATAAGACTATCAGCTGATTTCTCAAAAGAAACCTTGCAGGGAAGATGGGACTGACAAGGAGTATTCAAAGTGATGAAAATCAAGGACCTGCAACCTAGATTACTCTATCCAGCAAAACTATCATTTAGAATAGAAGGGCAGATAAAGTGCTTCCCAGACAAGGTAAAGATAAAGCCAGTATTTCATCATCACCAAGCCATTATTACCTGAAATGTTAAAGGGACTTATTTAAGAAAAGAAGAAGATCAAAACTATGAACATTAAAAAGGCAACAAATTCACAACTATTAACAATGGAATCTAAAAACAAAAAAACAAACTAAGCAAACAACCACAACAGGAACAGAATCATAGGCATGGAGATCATTTGGAGGGTTATTAGCTGGGAGGGGGGTGGGGGAAAATGGCAGAAAAGGTACAGGGATTAAAAAGCATAATCAGTAGGTACAAAATAGACAAGAGGAGGTTAGGAATAGTATCAGAAATGGAGAAGCCAAAGAACTTATATGCATGACCCACAGACATGAACTAAGGTGGGGATTGCTGGAGAGAAGGGGGGTACAGGGTGGAGGGGCACAAAGGGGGGAAATTGGGATAACTGTAATAGCATAACCAATAAAATATACTTAAATAAAAAATAAAAACAATAATCCTGGCTGCCAGCAGAGAACCCCACCATTGGTGTTAAGACATCAATCAGCTTTATACCGTGTTTCTATCAGGGAGCATTTTTTTGCATAAACTCAGATATCATTCTATGTGGAATTGACACTGTAATTGTTCACATAAGTAAAGTTCTTTCCTAATAACCATCTGATAATGAAAATATTGGAAGTTAAAGAAAGGAAGTTAAGGGAGGTGGGCAGATATACATGTAAGCTAAACAGGATATTGTAAAGAATGAATCCAAAAGCTTTAAATGTTTCATTATCTTTCATTACTGTACCTGATATAATCAAGTACCAGGTAAATTTTTGCCTCTGACCTCACTTCTGTACTCAGCCAAGAAAGGTGAAATAGGTAAGATTTTAGGAGGTCAAATTTCCATCATCTCATCAACTTCTTTCCTCATCCTCATTGCTAATGCCTATAATTCCATGATGAGAACACATTTCCTTAGCCAAATTGCAAATAGGGTTTATCTTGAACTGAGTGCTAATCTGAACGATGGTGATGCTGCCGAGAACCCTGCTGACAAGAATCATGAGACCAATCTGATAGATCGATTAGCAAACTTTAGTGAGGGAGAGCAATTATAATTTCAAGTGTAGACATACACAGATTGAGGGGTTGTAGGACATCCAGATAAGGTTACCCAGTGGGTAGTTGGATATGCAGATCCAAAGCTCAATAGATACATAAATGTCTAAGACTTAAGGATAGAGGTTAAACTTTTTACTACTCCATTTGTGCCCATAGCAGACATTGTGAATGATCCTGTTCTCGTTTCTTCTGAGCCCTAACTTGGCCTCAGCCCCTTCTAAGTTCACTTACCCCATAGCTACCACCCAACAGATAGTTTTTGAAAAAAAGATGAAAAACAAAGTCATCACAAATTGTAGGATTAATCCAGGTTTAACCCTCTGTGGGCTGGTACAACAGGACAGTGGCTAAGGAAGGGTTTATGCTAACAAGGATGTGACTGACGATGTTGTCTAGATTGGGCAAAGAATAAAAAAACCAAAGATGGACTTCAAAGTGAACATTTTTTTCCTAATCAATCCCAAGAATTGAAACATAATTCCCTGTCCTCATGTTTACCAATTCTGGTACCAGGCATACTTTTCCCTTCCTATGTTCAATATTACCAAGACCAAAGAAAACTAGCCCAGCTCTTTGCACTGACGAATACCTGCTCCTGGAAAATAAGACTGTGAGCCTATTGAACTGCTTGAATTTCAAGGCTAATCACTCATCAAGTGAGAACTTCAAGTCTCTCGCTTCGCTATGCCTTCCAAGAGTATTATGTCATAAACTCTACCCATTCCAACCAGTCCCTGCTTTTCAAGACTTGCCTTGAATTCTAAGCCTTGGCTCTAAAAACCTCAGAAATACCTGTGGAAATAAATGAAGGGAACCCAGATGAGAATAGAGGATATTTATTCAAAGCTTGCTATAGCAAGGGAGTCAGCCACCGTCAGTTGCCTTTGGCAGAGACTAAGCACAGGCAGAGGAATGATAAAGCTGTATAATTAAACAAATAAAAATTTAAAAAGGAAGGCTCCAGGTATTGGAAGTTGTCATGGAGAACCTGGAGGTGGGTGAACTAGAAGCAAGACATCCTATGTATAAGTTTGAGAAGCATCTTTGGCTTTCTCCATCTGATCCAGAGTTGTGGGGGATGGGGTAAAATTAGAGGATCTGTCAGTCATTGACTAATCCTGGCCATTTGGGGCCAATTGCTGCAGAAGTTGTGGTTTGGCTTCCTGGGCTGGTTGCTGCAGAGGTTGTGGGTCAGGGTTCTATTGTTATATGTGGTCTGGCCATTGTCCATTTGTATGTTCGGTATCTCATGCCATTGCCTAATTTTCCAGCTTTGAGTCTCTACTAAGATTCTGTCCAGAAGGTGTTGTCTATATTGCTGCAGAGCTAATGAGTTTAGCTTTGCTTGATATACAGGTTTTTCTCATGGTCTTTTGAACAGTCAACTATGAATTGTCCATACCTTCCACTACATGCTGGATGTTGTCACAACTATCTGTCTTCCCCTTTTTCTCAATGAGAAATCACTTTCCACAAGAACACAGGATTCTCCAATAAGGTTGTACCATTCTTCAGCAATACATATCTGCTCAGTGCCCTCTGTGCAGGACCTGGCGGTCCCATCTTGGGAGATCCTTGACTGTCACAAGCTCCTGGAACCTAGCTGCCAGGATCCCAGCAGCCAGTCCTTCCTCTTCAGGGGAAAACAAAAGTCGCAGTCTTGCAATTCTAACACGAAAGTGCCCCTTTGCCAACATTGTCCATGTGTGATAGATTGGGCAAATGCAGAGGTGTTGTAAGACTGACAGTGTAAAGGTACATAGAATAATCAAGTATGGAAGTGTGAAAGTTCCCTGGAATTCTGTCTTAAAAGAATAGCAATGAATTTTGCTAACAGAGCAAATTCATTCATTTACTAAATACCTGTAAAGCCTCCCACTCTCCCATCTTGCATTTGTTGAACAAAAGGTAATACTAGAGGCTTGAAAGACAATGATGTGCAAAACAAAAATATAGCTGATGCCATGTCTCACTGAGCTTTCAGTGTAGTGGGAGACAAAGTCATGGCTTTAACAAGGAAGTATGAACTACGACAGCGTTAACAGGGGAATCTGGGAGGTATCAGAAGGTGTGCTTGAGGAATTAAACCCCAAATTCACTTTATTATATTATATGCCCATGCAGAAGGTATTCATAACAAGGCATTAAAAAATTCATCAAAAGTATTAGTTCCATCTCTGCTTCTGGCTTAGATGGAACAAAGGGAATAAATTTACCCTCCCACTGAAAACAATAAAAAAAATGGACAATAGCTGTATGAAATAATGATTTTCAAGATATTGAATATCAGACAACAAAGGGCAGTGACTTTGAGGGACAGGAAACATTAACCATGACATATTGAGTATTTGCCAGGTTCCCCACTGTTGGGGATGGGAGTTAAAAATACAGAAAGAAGGAAGAGTAGAATGGACTCTGAGGTAATTAATTAGTATTTGCAGTATGAATATGAACTCACTTTTAAATTTATATATATAAAGTATATGTACATGGTTGTATGTTTGTTTTTATATATAGCTTCAGATCCAGGTACACATACCAATATTAGAGACTTTTCCCTTTAGTTCTATTCACTGAGGGGGCCTGGAAGCAATCTCATCCAAGTACAATGAGCACACCTAGCACCAGATCTTGCTTTCTAAATTCCATCCTGCACAAAAATGCCCAGAGCTCCTTAGAAAACTGGCTGATTCCTGGGCTGGAGCATGATAGAAAGGACAAGATGAGCCTGGAATATCGTGTTGTGACAGAAAGTACAGAAAGGCTGAAAGAATAAGAGGGGCATGTCAAAAGGACACAGGAGCAGCTTAAAGGGACTGCCACTGGCCAAATTTGGGACAACTTGAACATTAAAATAAATAATAATAGCAAAAAAATGATAAGTTGAGTAAAATAAGAATAAATAATAATATATCATGTACATAATTATACATAAATAATAAACAAAAACAAGTAAGGAAGTCTTAGTTCAAGCCTCCAACTCTCTCACCTTGAATTTGGGGAAGTAATTTAACTTCTCTGAACTTTAATTTTTTCCTCTATAAAATAGTGCTAAAAAAAGTGCCTACACCAAAGGGCGGTGTTAAGAATTCAATGAGATAATAGATGTGGGACGCAGCAGAGAGAAAGAAGGAGATCCTACCCTTTGCAACAGCATGGATGGAACTGGAGAGCATTATGCTAAGTGAAATAAGCCAGGCAGTGAGGGAGAAATACCATATGATCTCACCTTCAACTGGAACATAATCAACAAAAGAAAAAAGCAAACAAAATACAACCAGAGACATTGAAATTAAGAACAATCTAACAATGGCCAGAGGGGAGGGGGCAGGGAACAGAGGGGGGAAGGGTTTTCAGGAACCACTATAAAGGACACATGGACATAACCAAGGGAGAGGGTGGGAGTGGGGGAGGGGGGTGGGATTGGCTGGGGTAGGAAGGAAGTGGTGGGGGGAAAATGCAGACAACTGTAAATGAACAACAATAAAGTAATTTAAAAAAATAATAGATGTGGGTAGTGCTAGGACCTGTGTGCAAGAACATTTTATAGCCGTGTTCTATGAACACTGAGCTGAGAGTTGCTACTAGAATATCTCGCCACAGCCCTGGAGAGAGGGGCCTAGTGTGTGTGTGCGTGTGTGCATGTGTGGCATTGGGAATGACATGCTCCAAAAGCAACAATCATAATGCAGAAGTGAAGGTGGTGCCTCTGAAAGCTAAGAGTTAAAGCAAATTAAGAGCATGCTCATTTAGTAATTAACATGCAAGGGTTGTTAACTGTGGCTAATTTTACAACCCACATTTCCAACCTATAGACCACATTTCCAACCTACCTAATGGTACTTTAGGAGAGTAAGCTAAATCATCCTAAAGAGATAGCAGCTATGGATGGACCCTTCCCCTGCAAAACCCAAACAAGGTAAATAGATGTGAAGTGTGTCATCCTCAAAGTAACAGCTTTTGCCACCTTTCTCTGCATCCAATCAGTTTAAAAGGATGAACTCCGTCCTGCAGCTAGCATCGTTTCCTTTTGATATTAAGAAACATAAAGAAAATGGACCGGCAAGATCCTTTAACTTACAACCCCTATACTAACATTTATTTTAAAATTTAAAAAGAAAAAAGTAGAGGAGGAAAAACTACATAGAATCTTCACATAAAGATTCCCCAGTGGAAAAATACTATCGATGTTTCTGTTCCCTGGAGGAATAACAATAAGAGCTCCCCAGACTTTACATAGGGAGGGCTGGGCCACACCTCAGGCTTTGGTGCTTGGTGTACGTCTCAAATCTATGCAGGTGGCCCCAGGGACTGGAAGATGCTCATCAAATGCCCAGCACTCCTGACTGGCAGGCAGGGCGCCTTCTCCCTCCCATGTCCTCTGATTCCTATACCCCAGAAATCCTCTTCTCGGTTTCACTGGCTGATCTCACTCCTTCCCCATCTTGCTTCTTACTCTTCTGTTCAAATGCACTTTCTGTCTTTGCAATAAGCCTTCTAACTAAACTCCACGGAGCTTCAAAAGGTTTAATGAAATGAAGAAACTGTCATTTGCCAGATTTTCGTGGGGACCTGCTGGGTGCTGTTGCTACTCTGAGGAATAGTGTGTGGAACTGAGGGGCTGGACCCTCTTTTCCAGGAAGTGTGCACTGGGAAGGGTTATGTGCGAGGCTTTTGTAAGTGCAAGAGGGTGAAGATCAGGGTCTGTGAGATAGGTGATAACAGACTGGCCTCTCTGTGAGGTCAGCTCTCCTTGTGCCACTTCCAAATCCCTAAGGATCTCAGGTGTGACAGGTTATCTCATCCTTGTGAATTTCGATAAACCAGGAAACTTAATTCAAAGGTCTAGTTCGTGAGTTTCTACATTGCTTAATGATAGCCAGATGCATCTTGAGCCATCAGCATAGGGTGGTTGTGGGCTGTTCGTCTAGCCTGGTCTCAGAGCCTCCACAACCTGTGTGTTTGTTGAGGGGAGAGGATATGGATAGGGCCACTGCATAACCAGCAACTCCCAGAAGAGACCCGTAGGGTTTTTCCCCGGCTGGTGTGGCTCAGTGGATCGAGCCCTGACCTACAAACCAGAAGGTTGCTGCTCTGATCCCTGGGTTATGGGCAGGCAACTGGTTGATATTTTCTCTCCTTCTCTTTTCCTCTCCCTAAAAATAAATAAAATCTTTTTAAAAACTCACAGGGCTTCCATAGTTGTGTATAAAATTCCCTACTAAAGGATCAGGTAGCTCACAGGTGAATTTGTATGGGAAGTTGGAAATCTCATTTAATCAGTCCCTGGTCCATCATGTGGAAGTATTATAAAACTTGGCCTTTTAAGTGGCCGTGGCCCTATGGATGTCTTCTTTATCTCTCTCTTTAATACCACTCTTTCCCTAAAGCCCTTTAGGAGGAGAAGATTCAGGTCATAAAATTCTTGCTGTATCCAGCAAACTGGGAGGTCTTGACCTTCTGAAGGCAGCTCATCAAGGCTCTCTGTGGTTCAGGCATTGAAGATACCTGCTGAAGTATGATTCTCAAAAGGCTAAAAAATGACTTTGATATATAAACATAAAATGAATGCGTCAGATATCTTATTCAACTTATTCGTTAAGAAGAAAGAAATAAGATAGTGAAAGTAACCCAGAGAGCATTTGCGAAGTGGGAGCGTGTGTGTTTATGTGCATGATCTAATAAAGAAAAATATTATGATAAGATAGAGGGATACAAAACTGGGTCATAAGCCATAAACTATAAACTAAGGGTTATCTTTTGAAAAAATTTTATTTATTAATTTGAGAGAGAGAGAGAAAAACATTGATTTGTTCTTTCACTTATTTATGCATTTATTGGTTGATTCTTGCGTGTGTCCTGGCCAGGGATCAAACCCACAACTTTGACACTCTAACCAACTGAGCTACCTGTGCAGGGCTAAAAGTTGTCTTTTTCACTGGACAGAATTATGCATATTTCTACCAGACAAAAATCCATAAGTTAACATGAGACCTCCAATCAATAATAAACACTAAGTGCAACTAAGAACATTTCCTCAGATGATCTTTGGGTGGCTTTAGCAGTGTGTGGCCCTGGAAGGATGTGCTGCCAACCCTTCCCCTTATTCCCAGTTTTAGGTAGTTTGCGAGATATTCTTAGTGGAAGGAGGCATGCAGCAGTCCTGTGAGTGGTGGAGGTGTCTGGTATAGTTGAGTGTTCCTACCAGAGAGAGTAGCGGCTGGTTCCACCCAAGTAGTGGTACAACTCACCAAGGTGTGATTGCCTTTTCTCAGCTTTAGTACATCCTTAGAATCAAGGTTTAGACTAGTTTCACCTAAATCTGAGGGGCAGGTAGAAGCCAGGAAACTTGAGGTTGACCTGTTTTAAAAATTGTAATTTGAGTGGAATATACAGAAAAACAAACTGAAACAGTGCTTACTACATCAATTTACCTAAGTCACTCAAAGGATTAAACAAATTATTTTTTCAAACCCAAATGAAAACCTCAATGTCCTTGAAATGAAGCAACTTAAAGAAAAGTAAGAAAATAATTCACATTCCAAGGAGATACTTAAAGAATATTAAAGTGGCAAATGGATGAAAAGAACCATAACAAGGCCTAGGAAAATGCAGACACTAAACATCAGTTCCAGGGAAATATCGAGTTAACCACGCTACCTTGAAAGCTCTACAAATAAATCAGTGCACAGGGACCCAAGACTAGGCACAGAGGCCAATGGAGGAAAGTAGCAGATATTAGATATTCCAGGTTTTTCTATGAGGTTGTTCACTCCACTTTTCTGAATAGATGAGACCCCTTTCATGGGGCCTCCTATTCTCCTCACTTTTTTCCTCACAATATATGCAAAAATGTATTGAAAACAGAGCAGGGCAAAGCAATGACAGCTTGTGTCTGCTCCTCTTGGCATCAGCAGGGGCAGCTGGAAGAAGAGCTGGCACCTGGAGTCATCCGAAGGTCTGCTCACTCACACGTCCACTCAATGGCTGCCCTCTGCGACCTCAGCTGGGCCTGTAACACCTGCACCTGAGAGGCTGCTTGGCCTTCTCGAAGCATTGTGGCTGGCTGTCAAGGTGAATGTCCCAAGAGACAGCCAGGGGGAAGCCCTTTGTGACATGTTGCCTTTTGGGACTTCGCATCAGCCATGATTACAGCATCACTTTTGCCAAAATTTACTGCTTCAAGGCATATCACTCGATTCCATTGTTTGGTGAGAGAAGTGTCAAAGACTCTGAGAACATGTTTTAAAACCATAACAATGATGCCTTGTTATTAATTTTTTCTCATTCACCATACTGTGTTTCCTAACAATGGCGGTAGTGGTGAGCCCTCAATCTAGGAACTCATGTTTTTCAGTTTCAGGAAATTTGATTGATTTGAAATTTTCCCATACTCTGTTTTTTATGTTGTTTCTTTATGATATGCCTACTAGATTTCAGACCTCGTAAACCTATCCCCTAATTTTCATATCTCCTCTCTCCTATTTTCAGTCTCTCTTTGTTCTCGTTTCAGAGAAATTCCTTCAACTTTATCTTCCAATCCTGTTATCATGTTTTAAAATTTCTGCTAATCTATTTTTCATTGCTGAGAGTTCTTTTTAGTCCTCTCTTTTGGTTTTATGGTAGCCTGCCTTTGTCACACAAATATGATATTTCTCATGTCTCTAAGGACATCAATTAATTTCAGTTTTGTTATGAAAAATTTATTCATATACAACCTTAAAATAATGTGATAAACACCCCTCCTGCCATGTACTCATCACCTCACTTCTTTGAAGTACTCAAAGGTAAGCAAAAGCAAAAACTGGCATGCTGAAAACAAGGGGTTCAGTGAAAAAAAAATCTATATTCTGAAGCTCAGAGCTCAACCCTTTCCCCACTCATATATCAGAAGCCTAATAGACACGTTACTTCATATTGGTTTCCTCCGGCTTCCATAACAAAGCACCTCAAACCGATTGGCTTAAAACAACAGAAACCTATTATTTCACAAAGGGTAGAAATCCAAAGTCAAGGTACCCTTCTGGAGGGCTCTGAAGGAGAGTCTGCTCCATGTCTCTCTCCCAGCTCCTGGTGGTGGCCAGCAATCCTCACCATCCCTTGGCTTGTCAATGTGTTGGTCCAATTTCTGCCTCCATCGTACCCTGGCTTTCTCCTTGTCTGTCTTCTGTCTCCTCTGCTTTCTCTTCTTAGACAAGACACCAGTCACTGAATTAGGGCTCATCCTAATCTAGTATGACCTCGTTGTAACTAATCACAAAGACCTTATTTCCCCGTCATCAGAGACTGGGTCACTGAATTCCCCCAAGCCCCTTCCAAGTCCAGCAGCCCTGGAGCCCTCCCTTTCAAGTTTTCCGTTTTTAGAATCTAAATCTTTTGGCAAACTCATTCGATAGTACTCGTCTCTAAGGCTCCTCTCACACACATGAATACATTTCACCTTTGAGCATGTACTTGAAAAACAAATATTAAAGCATTTCCTAATGTTCCACCCCCAACTCATACAAATCTTTCAAATCTGCCAATCAGCTTTTAAGTCCATTTGACGGGGATTTAGGAGTGTAGTAACTTTCTAGTTTGTATTTATAAGCCTAAGCTGAAACTTGAAAGGAAACCTAGAGTATAAAGATAACATTTCAATTACTTAGAAAATTAACTTTTTTGTTAAGTATCCTTCATTTTCTCACATATATACATGGACACACGTGTCCTATCATGGATTTCTTCAATGATGGGCTTTGCCACTCTAGGCCAGGAATTTCATGTGTGCAAGAGCACGCAGTGGGAGTAGGGGCCTCACACAGACTTCGCATCTCTCTCCGTTTTATAATTAGTACCATTGCCGGGGAGGGGGCTGCTGTCTTCTGAGTGAGTCCTGCGTCTATTGGGAAGCACTGGGTGGCTAAAGTGCTTGACTATATTTCTTCTGCAGATGTCACATCTTGTCACCAGCCCCCTCCACCTGGTGAGAATATCCTGCAGGCATTTGTTCCCTTTGAGCAAATGCCACTCGCCAAAGAGCCTTTCTGCAGGATAAAACATGCTTCCCACAAAGTTCATGGCTGATCCAGTGAGGGGGCATGAGGGACATTCTTCTCAGAGGTAAAACGTGATCTAAAGTATAAAAGATATGAAGTTTTGCATTTTTCCCACTGGCTGGCTCCTATCAAAGCACAGATTCTTATTGCTGGATCATTAATAACTGATGGTGTGCATTAGTTAATTTACTGAAGTGAAAAGAAAAAAGGGCAGAATAAGAAGTGTTTTGGTGACAGACACAGGAGCCTTTCCATGCGACAAAGTAAAAGAGTCTGGAGAAAGATGTAATTTTCTGTATTTCTGCACTCTCTGCCTGGGGCAGTGCAACCCCTGTCTTTGAACAAGGTCAGGTGCATTGTTCCTGCCCACTGTTTGAAGAGCATTGAAAGATTCCTGAAGGGCGTGTATCCCCAGTAACAAATGAGTTTGTGGGGAAGGAGAAGGGACCCCACACAGGCTGCCTCTTTAACTCCCCAAAGTAGAGACCCTGCAGGCTCTTAACTAGCTGGGCTGGGTTAACACCTGTTCAGAGAAAGAATGTGCTAGCTCTCTGGTCACAGATAGCTGACTTCCTGATGGGCAGGACTGGAGGCCCTTCCTGGGCAATTTCTCTCTCTCCACATCACTGAGAAATGTGTAGTAGACAACCATACAATATTTTTCAAGTTGAAAGGTCAGTAGGCACTAACACTCAAAGCACATAGCAGGAAAAGAGAAAAGCCTGAAAAGGTCAAGTATGTACATATTCGTAAATTGTATATAGCTGTCCGTTTTTATATTTCAACATTACCTTTGGATATATAAATATTCTTATATATTTATATATAATTCCACTTGATGGTGGAATTAAGGAAATGTGAGATGAGTGGGATAAATGAATCTAATAATTTATATTCATTGAGGCTTTCAGTGTTTGGCTACCAGAGAATGTGTCACTTGGGGAATGCTTTATTGATACGTCATGGTCCCTGCTTTTAAGTAGATAGCAGATTATCTTGGAGAACAGGACATATACACATAACATTTTCAGCAAATCAGTAACTACCAACTTGTATAATACTACAGTCTAGGTAGAAGATGGAAATTCTCAGGCTCTGTCAGGTGGAGGAATAATAGGACTCAATCATGGTAGAGGATGTAGATCATACTCCTGAGACCTGGGGTTGGAAGAAATGTCATTTGTTTACCATTTCAAATAAATTAATTCAGCCTTTTATAATGATCAAAAGGCAGTAAGTTTTTCTGCTCTGAATACATAGCAATGATAGATGAAATATTTAAAAGACAGTAAGGGAGACAGAGAGAGGGAGAGAGAGAAGGAGAGCGGGATGGAGGGAGGTAGGGATGAAGGAAGGAATAAAAGAAGGAAAGAAAACCAGGAACACGCAACCAGGCTCTAGTACAAGATAAATACCTCCATGGACCAGACACAAAAAGAAGACATAAATTGTGGGTTGTCTGGCCTCTGGAAGTAGGCAGCAGTGCCTGAGAGCTTGGTCCCCATGGGACAAGGAGTTCTAAATGTGAATGAGCTCGGAGCACAGACAGGCTTCCTGTGTGATGCCAGAGGCAGACAGGGCTCTCCACTCTACTGGGACTATGGCTCCCGATGAAGCTGTGAGCCTGGAGAGACAGGAACTGAGCCAACTGCCTACACTCTCTAAACAGATCTGCCACATCCTTCAATAGCCCCTAAGGGCACTACATCCACAACTGAATTGTAAAACCTGGTTCTGGTTTAAGTGTGGAAGGACTGGGCTAGGTAGAGAGAGCCACCAAAACTGTGAGGGAGGGAAATGTTTGGAGGGGATACTCGAAAAAAGCCAGTAAACCAAAATTCCAAAGAATAGGAGGAAGGACTAATTTTGGGTAGGACAGCCAAGAAACAAAAGACTCGGAAGAATAATTCACGCCAAATGAAATTCATTTCAGAGAACAGTCTGAAAAGATGCCAGCATAAATTTGTTGAGGTTGTTCAAAGAGATACATGAAGACATTTATGATTAAAGAAGTAAGTTATAGAGCAGAAATGAATGAAAATGAAACAAATTAAATCACTTCCAGAGTTCCCACATTGTTAAAAGGGCTGGGAATCTACCCTCTGTCATAGTCAACTCCTTCACCTACAGAGGAAGGAACCAAAAACCTCTGAGACTTCTATAACACTGTAAGATAATATCTCTCATTAGTCCGTCCTGCTCATTGCTAACATCCTTGGTTTCCAGGTCCTACAGTCTTCCATGATGACTTGGTTACTTGAGTTACAGGGGAAGGGATCGCACTGAAGCTGTGAGCCTCCCTGTCTAAGGCTGAGCCTTCCTGGCTTGCATGCCCTTGGAAGTCGTATCACTGAACAGTGTGACAGCAAAGAAGAGGACACAGGGCCTACCACTCCCAGAACAGTCCTATCACGCCTGTGTTTAAAATGCACAGGTTCTCACACTCTACCCAGAGATTTAGATTCCCTAGATCACGGTCAGGGCTTGGAAATTAGTGTTTCTAATGAGCTCCCTTGTGATTCTGATGCTGCAGATTCAGCATTTGGTAAACCCTGATATCGTTTCCAGAGAGGATAATGCTTCCCGAGGTCACACAGCTAACTGTTGCCGGAATAAAACCCAATCCTTCTTTTCACTCATTTAGTGTTTAATTCCTTCTTCCTTTTTGAGTTTCTTAGGTAGAAGCTGACATCATTGATTTGAGATCTTTATTTCTGTTCTAACATAGGGGTTAAGTGTTACAAATGTCCTCCCAAGTACTGTTTGAAGGGAATTCCAAAAATTCTAATACGTTGTGTTTTCATTTTAATTTGGGTCAAAACACTTTGTAATTTCTCTTTGGAATTCTTCTTTGGCCCATTAGTAATGGAAAGTATGTTATTTGTTTTCCAAATATTTGGAGATTGTCCAGATACCACCCTGTTATTGATTTTTTATTTTAATTCTTTTGTGGTCATAGAGCACCCTGTATGACTTGAATCCTTTTTAATTTATTGAGACTTATTTTATAGCCCAGAGTATGGTCTCTCTTGGCAAACGTCCTGGGTGCCCTTGAAAGAATGCGTATTCTGCCACTGATGGATGAACTGGTCCGTAAGCGCCAATCCGGCCCAGCGGGTTTGCAGGGGCAGTAAAGATTTCTTGCTGATTTCCTGCCCACTTGATCTATCAATTATTGAGAGAAGGGTGGTGAGATCGACAACCATCATTGTGGGTGTGTCTCTTTCTTCTTGAGTTCTATCAGTTTTGGTTTCATATATTTTGAAGGGAGCTCTGTTATTAGGTGTATAAATGTTTAGGATTGATATAGTCTCTTGTTGAAGTGACCCTTTTGTCATTGTGAAATGGGTTTTCCTCCTTTTCTGCCTTCTCTTGAATTATGTTTTATGATCCCACTTTACCTCTTCTGTTCACTTATTTAGATAGATCTCTTTGTTTCATTTAAAAAAAAATTCCTTTAGGGTTTAGAGTATACATCTTTATCTTATCAAATGCAGTCTACCCTGAATTGTTATAATGCCATTTCACGTTTCAGAACCTTAAAAACAGCAGCTTTATTTTTCCCCTTCCAGGCTTTGTGCTCTTGTTCTTGCACTGTGTACCTCTCCATCTGTATTTAAAACCCCACGTGACACGATTATTTTTTGTTTAAGCAGTCAACTATTTCTTAAAGGTATATAAATAATAAGAAAAAGTATGTTATATTGACCCATGGAGTTACCAGTTCTGGGGCTCATCATTCCTTTGTGCAGATGCATATTTATACTTAGTATCATTTTCCTTCCATCAAAAAGACTTCCTTTAAAATGTTTTGTACTGTGGTTCTACTGGTAGTCTACAGCTAAGTTCTTTCCACTTTTCTAGGTCTGGGGGAAAAGCCTGTAATTTTAAAAGACATTTTTATCATGTGTAGAATTCTACGTGGGCAATTTTTCTTTTAGTACTTTAAGGATAATCTCCACTGTCTTCTCGTTTGCACGGTTTCCTATGGGAAGCCTGTAGTCACCCTTCTGCTGTTCCTCTGCGTGTGATGTGTCTTCACTCCTCCAGATTTTATCTTACACTGGGTTTTGAGCAGTTTGAGTATGTGCCTTAGTGTCGTTCTATTTCTGTTTCTTGTGATTTGATTTTTTGAGGTCTTTGCATCTGTGGCTTTATAGTTTTCTCCGAATTTAAAATTTTTTCAGCTATTATTGTTTCTGTATTTTTTCCTGTCTCCTCCCTGCCCCTTCAGGGACTATAATTTCACGTTTATTAAACTATTTGAAGTTTTTCCATAACCCACTGAAACTCCCTTCATTACTTTTTTTTTTTTAAAGATGGATAGATAGATTGATTGATTCAGAGGGGAAGGGAGGGAGAAAGAGAGGGAGAGAAACATCAATGTGTGGTTGCCTCTTGTTCTCCCCCTACTGGGGACCTGGCCTGCAACCCAGGCATGTGCCCTAGACTGAGAATCGAACCAGGAACCAGTGACCCTTTTGTTCTCAGGCCGACACCCAGTCAATCCACGGAGCCACACCAGCCAAGGCCATTACTTCCTTTTTTATTTTCTCCTCTGTGTTTCACTTAGAACAGCTTCTATTCCTAGTCTTCAGATTCATTAGTCTTTTCTTCTGTAATGTCCAATCTGCCGTTAGCTCCACCCAGTATACTTTTCACCTCAGACATTCTAGTTTCCATCTCTAGAAGTTCAATTTGCCTCTTTTTTCATATCTTTCGTTTCTCTGCTAACAATTTTTAGCCTCTCCCCTAGCATTTTGAACATGTGTATAACAGCTACAATAATTGATTTAATGCCCTTGTCTGTAAATTCTAAGATCTGTGTCAGACTGTTTTATTTTTTTCCTCCTCACTATCCCTCTTTGCGTACCTGGTAATTTTTGAATGGGTACCAAAAACTGGAACTTTACTTTATTTGGTGCTGGATATATATTTTGTTTTAAATATATTCTCAAACTTTGTTCCGGGACACAGTTAAGTTACCTGGAAACAGTTTGATCCTATCAGGTTTTGCTTTTAAGCTTTTTTAGGTGAGACCAGCGTAAAGTTTAATCTAGGACTAACTTTTCCTGTGACTAAGACAACACCCTTCTGAGTACCTGATTCTCCATGAGTTACGAGGTCTGATTATGTGAATAGTTACTGTTTCTAGCTTTTACCGTTCTTAAAGATTATTCCAACACTTTCAGATGGTTCTTTCCTCAGCCTCAAGCAGTTTTCTCTCATGCGGGCACTGATCAGGGCTGAGCTGAGCACTGGAAACAAAGGTCTTCAGGTCTCTGGTTTACTCTCTGTGCGGCTATTTCCTCTCCAGTATGCTGGCCTCCCTTGACTCAACTCAGGGAGACTGCCAGGCTCTGCCAGGGTTCTCCCTCCCTCCCACCACATCTGGAAACACTTTCCAGGAAATAAGCTGGGGCAGTTGTAGGGTTGGCCTCATTTGTATCCTCTGTCTCAGGTAACCCTGGCCTTCATTGTCTGCTGTTCAACATTTGAAAACCCCTGTTTCCTATCATCTGTTTATGTATTCACTTGCTTCAGGTGAGAGGGTAAATCTGCTCTCTGTTATTCCATCTTGACCAGAAGCAGAAGTCTCTTCAAAATATATTTTTAAAGTAAAGAATGGAATTTATATAAAGAAAAGTATCACAAAATCATTGGCTTAATATCATGTAAATATGGCAAAAATCATAAAAGTACATTGGAAATGACTGAAGTTTAGAAAATACCTGCTCACGACAAATCATTCACTACGCAGCAGAAGTAACTGCGGCCTGCCTGCAGGACATGCAGCGAGGGTCCCACAACTCATTTTCCCAGTCATGATGCCCAGTATTCTTGCCAATATTTCCCTGTTTCAAGCTACCGGAAACCTGCCAATTAAAAAGGAGAAATTTCATATTCTTATAAAATATACCTTATCAAATAATAATGCCTTTGTGTTTGAAGACATAAAAAATAGTCACTGGTCTGATTTATTTGAACCAGTACTAAAAGTGTTTTTTAAGCTTTTATAGACACTTGAGGGACAAGACCGTTTACATTACTTCCACTGAAATAAAATGTGTTTGTAGTTCATCTTGAAAGGAAAGGGTTGTGCCACGTTAAGTGATAGAATCTGACACTGGCTTAAGGCCTCATCCCTGCTGCTTTTAGGAGGAGCAGGTGGACAAGTCAGTTGCCATGGGAAGCACATGGGATCATTGGTTCTTCATCTGGGCAGGGCCTTGAATCTATTAGTCACCATAGGTACCATCACCTGGTGCCTTCAAGACTTCCAAGGACCTGTGGAAATATTTGAGATGTGGAAAAATAAATTGATTGGTTCCGAATATAAAAATGATGTTCATAAAATTAAAACTAATATTTTCTAATCCTGGCCAGGTGACTAAGTTGGTTGTAGCCTCGTCCTGTGAAACAAAAAGGTTCCATCCCCAGTCAGGGCATTTACCTAGGATGTGGGTTTGATCCCCAGTCGGGGCATGTACCAGAGGCAACCTATCAATGTTTCTCCCTCTCTCTCCCCTTTCCCTCTCTCTAGAATCAATAAAAATATCCTTGGATGATGATTTTAATAATAATAATAATAATAATAATATTTGTTTAATGCAACATGGGAACCTGTGATTACAACCCAACTCTTACATTTCTGTATGCATTTAGTTCCATGTGGGTTGTCAGTCCATTGTAATATGCTGGACACGATTCAGTGTTGCTGGTCACCTCTGCTTAGAAATAGTGATGAATTCCACTAAATGCACATTTAGTTAAGATTTTCTTTTTTCATTTTACCAAATGGGACTGTGGTTTAGGTAATTCCTATTTGGCTTGCATTTCTGTTTGTTAAATTTGCTTTGCCTGTTAAGCCAGTTCTCAAACAAAATTAGAGAAATCTACCTCCTGACGGAAGTGGGTCTTTTTGCAGTGATCTCCTATTGAAGACTTGTTAAGAGATCTGAATTGCCCATGACTTCCGGAATGCAATAGCATTTATATTTCCTGATTTTTCTAAATAAAATTTAATTTTCTTCTAACACTCCTTCCATAAGTTTGGTGACAAGTCTGATTATCAGAGCTGTATCTCCACTCTCAGATCTTACTAGAACCCGAAGCTTCCATCATCCAGGAAAGTGGAGGAGTTTTCCCTTGTTCCATAGGCCTCTAAGGGTTAAAAAATAGTACTGTTTACAGTCCCTTGAACAGTCCCTCACTCCCTCACTGAGCTCAGCTAAGGGAAATTTACTGGAGCCCCCAAGTCTATGCTGCTTGGCTCCTGGTTCCACGGCACAGTCATTCCCATCTGAGGTTCTGCCATCTCTAGAACATTGTATTGCCACCATGTCATTCCTTATCCCAGTTTCAATAAAACTAACCACACCCCATGGCCAGGCTTCCTTCTTCTATCCAGAGACTCAATTCCCCATCTTGTTCTCCTTCCAACAAGGCAGCCCATTCCTTTGATGGACCCCTACGGCAGTGTTTCACATAGTGAGATCCAAAGAACACTGGTGGTCCCTGGTAGCCCATCAAGTACTCGGCATGTGCTTTAACAGTTTCAGATGACAAAAATCACCCAAGAAACTTTTGTGCCACCCAGTTTGCAAATTGGAAAAGTAAGATTAATGAAAACTTATACAGAAATCTCATAGATCCTTTACAACAAACCCAAGTTTGCTAAGAAGCCCCTGATCAAATAGATGACAAAGGCAATGACTTGGACTACTGAAAGAGAGAGTCCCTGGTGGTCTGTCGGTGGCATTGACATTAACTACTGAGAACTCTTTCCAAAGGTCTGGCAGATCTCCTGGAGCAGTACTACTCAGATTGCTCTCTTTGTTTTCCTCAGCTTCCTCAATGACACAGTGAAAAACACTCCAGAGTGAAGAAGAGTCCTTGTTACTCAAAAGGAAATGTGAACACACCTCAGGGCTTTGAGTGAGCCCAAGCTTTATGCCACTTGAAGTAGAAACACCGTTGATGGTAAAGGAAATCCTGTGCTAATGTCTACACTTTTACAAAGCCCCCTGTCACTAGTCCTCATGAACATTGTTAGACATTTTAGGAAAAGCCAGGAACATTTTTTAAGAGAAAAGAATGAGTTTAGTTAGCAGGATGGGAGTTACCCAGTAAAAGCTTAAATTAGCACCTCTTTTCCGATGGTGAACCTACCAATAACACTCAAATTCAGCCTAATGCATAGAAATACTAGTATGCTCCTTTTCTTCCAGACATCAAGGTAAGTAATAGGAACTGATATTAAGAACCATAAACGACTCTCAGAGCTATGCTATGCCACCAAGACAAAGACTTTTAAGCACTGCAGGAGCTGCCTCCTCACTCGTTTCCTAACAAAGCTGCTCCATAGTCAACTCTAACTGCTTCTGTTTTCTAATCCATACTATGCAATTAGCACCTTCACCGCTCTCAATGGTACTTGACTCTTCAGCACTTTATTTTGACAGTATAAAATGTAGTTAATTATCACATTGTCTTCTCACTAATTGCTATTGGAGATTATTTTGTTTCCCTCACATAAATTTTAAACCACTTGTGAACAAAAAGTATTAAAACTCTTTGGCATACCATAAAAGCTAAACTACGCCTAAGTACCTTATAGTTACACAATTATATAATCAATAATTAATTGGTGCTTAGGTTTAAACCATCCATTAAAAAATAACAAAACTGGGCTATTTCTTAGTCTCCCCCACCCCCACCCCCACCCATTAGATACAGCCTCAGAGATACTGCACAATAGATTGCATATTTGTTATGAAATCTTTTGTTTTTTTCTTTTAAAAGTCTTTTGTAACAAACATTGCTCAGGAAGGTACAATACTCCAGAAAGATGGTAACATCATAGAAGAGCAATGCTAAACTGGACTTTCTCATAGAAATGGAATGTTTTAGCTCCAGTTTCGGTTCCTAAATCAGACTGATTAGATTAAAAAGAACAGACTCATTTCTCTGGCCTGCCAGGAAGAGTTAAATTTGGAGCTGGTGGGAGACGGAAGATTCAAAAACCATGACCCAGGTCAAAAGTCTTCCCAAGAAAGAGGCATCATCACTCTGCCTGATGAAACCTTCAGTATCTGTCACTACCTGTAAAGCACAGAGTACACTGGCCCATCCAGGCCTCTGGTTCTATCTGCTCTGTGATTAGAGACTAGATCTACTGAAGGGCAGGCAGATGACCTCAATCGCTGACTGAATCTGTCGGCCCGCTTTTCATTGTCTTAGAATCCTTTTGTGAATAACCAGAGGTCCCTTCCTTCCCTTCCTGTCTGGTTTGCATCACTGACAAATTCCACTTTTCTTCTCTTGAGATAGACATTCTTCCTGGGCCCTGCCCACGTGGAAAAGCACATTCCACTTCGAGATGAGCTGGAATGCAGCGTTCATCATAAAATAATTGCTGTAAGTGGTTGAAATAAAGCACCCAATAAAGCAGCAGCCCTAGAAAAAGGCAGAAAAAAATGTGTGTCTTCATATGGACCAATAGTCCTCATCCATCAGCCGAGACGGAAAATCTGGGACACGGTTTCAAGTCTTCATTAAAATGCAATAGGGCATCGGGAAGTAAGATTTGGATCAACAATGAGATATTTTTCTTACATATATCTTAACAGCCTTGCTGTGAGCTTCAAAGTTTCTCTCTGACCAAATTCAGTGAAGTTGCTTTTTCCTTTCCTCTTTGATTGAACCCAGAGCTTTGGAAAGGACAGCAAAGTTAAGCTGAAATGAAATTGCCAAACTTATGGTTTTCAAGTAAATGAGATTTTCTCTAATGCTTACCAACTGTCACCAGGTCAGATGGATTTTTCTGCTTGAGGTCCTTTGATGCATTAATTTCCTCGCTCTTACGGTATTCCTCTGAAAGGAACCCCAGCAGCCATAAAAACACAAAAAGAAAATGCATAGCGTAACTGGTGCACAAAAGACAGTAAGAAGTAACAAGTGAGGAGAGGGCAGGAGGAAAGGTCTTTACACAAGTACATGGTTTGCTTGGTTTTCAACTCACAGCTCAGATCTACCAAGAAATGGCATGATGTGCCAGGTCTGGGTGGACTGAACTAGAAATGCTGAGATATAGGTGCATATTTTCTTTTCTTGACTCTTCTAGTACAGTGATTTAAAAAAAAAAGTCTTTTAAAGCAGTGAAACCACAATATATAAAGCAGCTGACAGTGAAGCTGCCCTTGCTGAGTTCAGGCCCCATCAGCAGGGCTCCCTCTCCCCAGGATGCAGCCTACACAGCCTCCAAGCAGGGCCGAGGGCAAAGGCAAGGAAGTCACCGCTCTAGAGGGGTTTGGTGATCCAGCACGTGGTAACAGGAGGATTTAATTTCTCTGGATACAGAAGCCTATCATCTAAGTAGAGGGCAAAGAGACATTCTGTCTAATGTAGTTATGTGCAGTTTCTTCTTCAATCTTGCTTCTTAAACTAAAAATCACTATCATTTTTAAAGGACACCACAAGCCCTGTCACTTACCATCTAACTGCCTCATTTCTGTCCTTCAGAAACCGTTGTAGCAGGTGTTTATTGAATGCTTTTCATGTCCAATGCACTGTCTAGTCTTTTAGGAGGTATAGATAAGGGTATTATCATACCGTTATCTATACCTGGTAATAGTAGTAACAATAGCAAACACATAGAGCATTTACTAAAGGCCGCACACTGCTCTAATCTCTTTATGTATATTAACATATATTAAGTCATTTAATTATTTAAACAACACTTTAGGAAAGATATGATTATTATCTCCAACTTAGAGATGTGGAAACTGAGGCACATAGAGGTTAAGTAATTTGACTGAAGTCACAGATCTAGCAAGTGGCAGAGCTGAGATTTGAACTCAGACAGCCTGGCTCCTGAATCTAAGCTTTTAGCATATTTGCTTTATGTGTGCTGCCCCTGGGATTTATTAGTATACTTTCATTCATCCTATTACCTACACTGCAAAAGAGAATTTTCCGCTCCTACAGCTTTCAAAGCCCTTCACCCTTTTGGAACTTAGTAAGAGACTCTGAACAAGTGTACACGAGAAACACGAACAACCGCATCTTCTCTCAAATCGTTCACTGAGTACCAACTATTTGTTAGATACTTTATGTCACCAATGTCGTTAATTAAAATGAATCTTTCTGTGTAGATTTTTAAAAATTAAGACTTTATTTTTTTAGAGCCAATTTTAAAATTGTTCTTTTTTAAGTTCCTGATTTATTTTTTTTAAATCACTGCACTCGAGCAGTTTTAGGTTCACAGCAAAACTGAGGGTTCACACACAAAGATTTCATATGTACCCCATCCCCATACATGGATAGTCTCCTGAGGAGATATTTTTAATCAGTGAAAAAACTGAGGGTTGGAGGAATTAATTAATCTGTTCACAGACACATAACTAATAAGGATCAGTTATGACCCACGCCTCTCTTACTTAAGGAGCTGAGTCTACGTTTCTAACACTTCCCCTATGTTGTCAATCTTGGTTAAGATGGAGAAATGGTCAAAGGTGCTCATCAATGCCTCTAATTAGTATTATTCGTGCCGTGGATCCCTTTTTCCAACTTCCCTCCGTTGTACTCTTAACGTTCCCAGGTGACCCCCACACCTGTGTATGTCCTTTGCAGAGCATATCTATAGCCTTCCACTTACTGACCATCAGTCATCGAAAGCCTGAGAGGCAGATGCAGGGCAAATGCTGCCCCCGCTGTTTCCTGTGTCATTAATGATACCTGGTAGGTTAGGGACGTGTGCACTCCAAGCCTGTGGCTTTCCTCTGCTTCATCCTGGGCCCTGAGCTCTGGCCGGCTTGAAAGAACCCAAGTGTCTGAATATTTTTGATCTCTTCCACTCATCCAAATACACCACAGAGCTTTGATGACTTGACTGAGACCAACAGAAAAAGGCAGACAGGTCACACCAGAAGGCCTGAGCCGGTTATAAAGCTGGACAAAAATAACGAATCTACCTCAGTTTAAGTTAGTGTTCACTTCTCTTTCCTACCAAACCAGCAAACAAGAAAAGTGCGAATAACACACACAAGTATAAAAGCAGAGTGAGTGGTTCCTTCCGTGAAAATCAGTGGTCCCACTGGCATTAGGACTCTGTGGTGTTGGCGGCCCGGGACCCACAAGCTTGCAGACTTATTATACAGCAGTGCCCTGGGACAGGACAGGTATGCACCTAAGGGCCACCCTGTTACCCTGTAACACCAGTCTTGCAGTACCAGTCTCACTTCTGAGTTCCATCACTGGGCCTGTAGCAGGCCTGGCCATGTCTAATAAAATCAAGTCATATGTGTAGGATTAAAAACTGTTATCCCTTCCAGGTGTCACTGGGTGTCTTATCTGGGCTGGGTGTAAAACTGTTTGTGTAGACTATGGAGTGAAACAACACCACTCCCTAAAAAAATCTGTTGGATATTCTGGACAGAAAGCCTCCTGCCACAGATGTTCGGTGACTTTCTTAATTATTCCAGAGTACTTGAAGATATTGAAAACAAAGGCCCACTAATTCTCTTTGACTTTGATGCAACCCTATAGACCCATATCAAAGAACTTGAATCCTATGTACAATTAGGGCTCAGACATTATAGTCTCACTGGATAGGCTAGACATCCCCCAAAAAAGAAGCAAGTTACAGGAAATGGAAATTGAACCTTTGGAGAAAAATCACCTTGAGGGAAAAAGCTTGTCAAGTGTGGCCAACAGAGCAAGGGGGGCCGATGCTTTGGTTCTGGGTGGGGGATGAGGTCCCCTCACATGCCCACCCAGATACAATCCATCTTGACCCCAGAGGGTCTGGGAGCTCTGTGAAGGAGAGGGATGGGGAATAGAGAGCTTTGCTCTTAGCGGCCCCATAGCTCTGGGATAGGAAGCCCTCCGAAAGATCTGGTCAGGCAAAGCAGAAAGTACTTCCCCAGTGAATGGCAGGGAAGAGAAGCAATGGTGGCTGGCGAGTTAGAGGAAGTCAGAGCTGTGTGAACAGGAACCTGTGGACGGCATCGAGGTCAGTGGTCTCTGCAGCAGGTGGGGCACCGTCACTAGTGTAGCCCCAGCTCCTGGGGGTGGTGCAGACACAGTCAGTCAGAGCAGAACTGGCAGAATGCGGGCAGCAGCTAGGGTGATGCCCAGGGCGTGGCCAGGCGACAGCAGAAAGGTGAACGTGATCAAAGCAGAGGTAGCGGGACTGCAAAGTGGCAAGCAGTGACCCTGGTCATCCATGAGACAAATCCCAGCCTGGAACTTCTGGAGGAATGACTGCATTTTGGATCCTTAAATTCCAGAGAAGGAGTGAGGAGGGAACTAGGGACATTCATGTAGCACCTGTAACACACTTGGAGGTTCTTTCCTACTGAGGGAGAAAGGGCCATTGGAGGGAATCACATTGTTAGTCAGGCAGGCAGGCTTTGGAGCAGGGAGATGTGAACTGTCACTACAAATGTGGCACTTACAGTCATCACCGTGTGAAGCCCGGGACTTACAATCACATACCTAACTTGTGAATCTTAGTCCACATGAACGTGCAGTCTCCATCATTCAGAAGGGATGGAGTTCTATTTCAGTAGGCAGACCTTCAGGGGTCACTTTAATTCATATTCTTCAATCTTTCTAAATTCTTCAAACATTTTTTGACCATCAGTTGTGAGAGACAGTAGGACAGGGGTGGAAAAAACAAAAAAACTTTATACAAATATATAAATGGCATAGTCTCTGACCTCAATAATCTCACAGTTCAGCGGGGAGATGACCTATTAAATAATGAATGTGATGATCAGCAGTGTCTCAGGAGCTATGTGTAGGTAGGTGCAAAGGAGGGGCCTGGGGGAAGTTAAAGAAGGCAGCGCAGTGGACATGCCACACGGGTCTCAACAGGTGACAATGAGTTTGTTCAAACAACGAATGGGAAGAAGGCCATTGGATCTGCAGAGGCAAATGGAGAATGCCCAGCATAGTCTCTATGGTCTTTCTGTCTGCTCTGTAGCCTGGAAGTTTGACTTCTGTGGACTGTATCCTGCCCTGTTCTCTATCTTTCAGTTTTAAATTGCTAAGAGGAGGTGCCCACTGGACAGGAAGAGAGAGAAGCATCTGTTTCCCCAGCTCCCTGTCTCTGCCAAGCTAGGGTTCAGCAGCGGCTGTGTTCCTCTATCCAAAGCCCCCCCTGAATTCCAGCGAGAGGAGGGAACAGTTACCAGAAGGGGCAAGTTTTTCAGCTTCCTGCTGATTCTGGCCCCAGGGTAGTTACCTTCCTTTACTGCCCATACCTCTATAAAAGAGTCCTTTGAACTGTCTTCTATCATCTTTTCCAGTGCACCTTCTCTTCCCCACTGGGACCCTACATGGTGCCATATTCTAGGCATAGGGGATAGTGCATGCAAAGAAATGAAATGACAGCTCATGTCAGGGAAGGCCACTAGTTCAAGTGGCTGGAGGAGGAGCCCAGGAGGCAGAGCCAGGAGAGGCAGCTGGGATGCTCTCGGGGAAGCCTTGCGTCCTGAGGGTCAGAGATCTGTCCTGAAGACTCTAGTGATTTCATGTGGTTTCATGTATGTGGCTTTCTATGGATTTCCTCAGAATCCCTCAGGATCTCATATTATTATGGCCTTAGATTAACAGCATTGCCCTCTCACTGAATTACAACATAAAGCTTTCAATAACCTGGCTAAGAGGTAGCAGAGCTTCCTCTGTGCTCTGCTGAAAAGCTCCATGAATTACTCTTTGGACTGGAAACACAGGACTTGGTTGAAGGATGTGATTTTTCCCTCTCAATGTGGAAAAATCCTTAAACAAATCATCTACTGTTAGATGATCCAGAATTGGCTGCTCCCTAGACTTAAACATAGTTGATATTCTTCAGTTTATTGTTTCTTTAAACCACCACTGAGTTAGCTGGGGAACACAAGCCAGGTAAGAGTGGTGCAAACCTGGAGAATCACAGGTTTCAGTATGTTCCATGTTCCATCTCAGTCTGAGGCCTGCGTGCTAGCTGTGACCAGAAGGAGAGAACCAAATGAAAGAGAAGACTGTTGTTACTGAGCACGATACACTGGACATGATAGGACATTGTTGGCGGACTGATTACTCCAAAACAGAGACACTTAAGCTCTACAGCTGGCCCTAATGAGTCAGACATTGTAAAATTGCTGAGCCAGCACTCACTCCCCACCCCTGGATCCCTTCTCAAACTCTGCCACAGAGAGTAGGAAAGTGAAATCCACTTTACTCACTTCCCTTGCCAAATGGGTATGTGATGAGATTCTGGCCAACATAAAGTCAGTGGAAGTCTGTTAAGGGGATTCTGAGAAAGCTTTTGCATTTCTGATTAAAAAGGGACAACTGCAGTGAGCATCATCCCATCTGCCTTTCTTCTTGACTGGAACATGGAAGGGCTAGCTGGAGCAGCAGCAGCCATTTTGTAGGCAGGAGGCAATAATTCTGAAGACAAAAAGGAGACATAGAGTTTGGGTCCCAGATGGCATTGATGAGCAATTAAAAGAACGTCCCTAAATTTCCTGTTACATTAAATGTCATTTAGGCTACTAGTAATTGAGTGGTCTGTTCTTACAGCTCAATACATTCTTAAATAATACACAGGAATCACAGAAAACCCACAGCTATTCCATACCTCTCATTTCTCTATTATAATCATGCTTTTTAAAGATAACAGTATGTGCTCGTATAATGAGCTGGTGTTTTTTCCCGGAATGACCTTGATATGCCTCTTGACAGAAATGGATGTTGCTATCTCAGCTGACACAGACTTGGCAGGGACAGTAAGTCCACCATTCTTGTCCTGCTTAGATTGCATGGTCTCATTGCAATCAGTTTTGAAAAGACCTTCCCCTTTCTAACCCCTAGTCCCTCTGTCATATTCAATTAGTCTTAGGATTGAAAACACAAGACTCAATTGAAAAAAGTAATTTTTCCTTCTCAATGTGGAAAATCCTAAAGCAAATCATCTACTGCTAGATGACAAACAGAGAAATCCAAACACCCCCTTTTTTTTCCGTGTGGGCACCAAAGCTGCTAAATATTGAAGATTAGTTTCACAGTAAGTTTAAACTTGCAAATCTCAAATGCACCCTCAATCCTGCCCCCAAAAGTCTAACTACATCTCTTTAGGGCTTACTTTTCCACTCTCAGAGATGACTTTTCTGCTGTATCTTCTCTTCTGAAAGTTCCCGTTCATACTTCTCTTTCTTCATCCTTATAATTTACTAAGAAACTAGAAATCATCAGATAGTAATCCCTTCCTGTCCCTGCAGCTGCTCATCTTCTCTGGGCTTAAATTGAGAAAAAAAAAGTTAGAACTGAAAAAAAAATTGTTTTAATTAAAAGCATAGCCCTTTTTGCTCTGCCCTCGCTGTCCAAAGTGGTGTGTGGACCAGCAGCCCCAGCATCACCTGGGAAACAGTTAGAAATGCAGACTCTCAAGCCCCACCCCCCACGTGCTGACTCAGAGTCCGCCATTTAACAAGCTGCCCAGGGCTTTTACATGCACTTGTACACTAATGTTTGAAAAGCAGTCCTCTTGATCCCTTCCTAAGAACTCTGTTCCCTTTGTCATTCTCATTCTCCTGAGTCATCATTTGCTTTTTCCCTGCTGATACAACAGGGAAGAGAGGGTGCATCCTTTGTTCCCGGGCAGAAATCCGGTGTCTCTCACAGTGCCGGGCGGAGCAGATATGTAATAAACAAGCTCACCCATGGAACTCTCTCCATTCTCCCAACAAAAAGAGAACTGTGTATCATTGTGTTTCACAGCAATAACAACACTAGAAAAGGCTTTTAAAACTGGAACCAGAAGTTGGAGAAAATGTCTTAAAAGTTGCAAGACATTTTGTTTCTCAAGAGGTAGAAGAGTGCTTTCAGTCTCTGGGGAAGGTGGTTTCCCTGGTTTGGGAGGACAATCAGAAGAGGCCTTTTACTCTGACATGTCAGAAAGCGAGTTCCATGCAAGGTTTCTCTGGGTAAACCCAAGTCATCACTGACCTCGAGGCAGAGGTTTCAGTCTGGGTACTGAGTGCTCCGTGGGCTCTGAACCACTGAGTGCAATCACAACACAGTGATGTGTTTGCCACTGTTATGGCTCCCCCCTTTCTGTGGGTTAGGGAACACTGTTCCACCGTGCACCTAGTGGGCCATCGCCTCTTATTCCTTCAAAGGCGTGGCACATCCTTGTGCGTGTAAAATCTAACTGAAGGGAGGGAAGCAGGGGCTGCCACTGTCCAGACCTTACTACTACTCAGACACTTGCCTAAGAACTGACCTACTAATATGTGTCGGCTAACTTCTCCACCTGTGAGGTAAGTACTTCTATCTTTGTTTCCACTCTACCTTTGAAGAAAATGGGGACTTGTTGTGATACAGCTACTCAGCAGCAGAATCAGAATTCAAACTTAATTCTAGGCTGTGTTTAGGACTGTGTCCGAACTAGGCAGCATTAAGCAGAACGGCATAATTTAAGGGGTACCCTTCACCTGCTGCCGGGAGAAAGGCCCTAGTGGAAGCCATTCAACAGGCCTGGCCTGGATTGGCACTCTCCCACACAAGGTGTCACTGAAGGCTGCCAGGGGTGCTGATGCTGGGCACTACGTGGGACTCGTGGTGCCACTGGGACCAGGGAGCGAGACCAGACCCTTGTGGGTGGGGCAGGCTTTTTCTGTATGGAGAGGGCATTTCCCCTGTCAAGTGTCTGAGAAATGAGTTGCTTTTGGAATAAGAACTAAGGTTTGGAGAGGACGGCCTTAGGCTGGATGAACTAAACACGTCAAGCGTCCCCTGGGCCTTGGCTCTGAGGGCTGAACACACCTGGAGAACTTGGACTGGCCTGGCTCCTGCCTCTGTGGTCGGGCTGACAGCTAAGCAGGGAGCATCCGGGCCCATGGACTGTGCATACGGCTGACCCGAGCACAGCTGGTAAGTCGTGCTCTGCTCACAGCTGTGGTGTCCCGGTCAGGAGAAGGCTCTTCTCTCAGGTTTGAGGAAGATTGATAACGGAAGGAGCAGCCCCAGACCTCATAAGGCCAGGCTGTTTTTTGATGCTGGTCTGCGGGAGGCGGAGTCCTGGGCTTTAAAGAAGTGTCAGCAGCAGTGGTGATGCAGCATGACAAGGAACAAAGACTGCTGGGACCTCTCTGAGGGGCGCATATCTGAGCACTGGTTGGACAGCATGCTGAAGGGCCCAATGTAACTGGGGACTCTTTGGATTCTTGTCCCCACCTTTGGTATGACAAGAATGTAGTCCCTCTCATTCATAGTACATCACTTAATATATGTGAGATTATATTTCTAGTCATAGGCTAGTGAGATCTTTTCTTGTTTAAGGTGATATTTCTTGACTTATAACTGGCATTTTGTACTTGTATTTCAGCCAGAAATCTTTCAGACGCTGTGACAGAAATCCAACTCAAATTTGCTTATGCAGAAAAGGGAACTTACTGGCCCATGTACTGAAAAGTACTGGCTAGAAGCCTGGAGTTCAGCCATGTTTTGAGGACTCAGTGCAGCCCCCTCTATCTCCTGGCTTTGCTTTTCTCTGTCCTGGCTTCATTCTTCAATAGACCCCCCCCCCATGTTGTGGCAAAGATAGTCCCCATCAGTCCTAAGTTGCACTCTGCTTATAGCTAATCATCACAAAGAAAACATAAGAAAGGGTCACTTTCCTGAAAGCTGTCACAAAAATTCTAGAGAGGACTATGATTGTCTTGGTGTAGGTCACATGGCCATGCATGAACCAATTGGGGTTCAAGCTAAAGGAATGGGGTATTTTGGCCAGAGCTGGGTGCTAGAGGAAGTGAGACCGTATGATCAGACAGCCCCACCAAACAGGGGAAGGGCAGCTAGTTCCTGACAGGAAAAGAAGCCAAAAAGGCAAAGATACAACGAAAAAAAATCTGCAGGTTGGTGATGACCTTGATCTCACCAAAGTTTTCCATCAGGTACGAAGCTGCTATGTCACCAGTCAGTCTCTGGAACAAAAGCTTGCCTGTGGAATCCTTTCCCAGGGAAATGTCTAGAATTAAGGCAGATTTCACAGACCAGAAACCATCCAGTAGCAAGCATCAAAGTGTCTTCACTTTGGAATACCTTCAAAAATAAGAAAAGGGCGTACAAATAAGGAGGGGCACACAGAGAATGGAAAAAGGACTTTAGAACATATCGCAACAAACACCTTCCTTCCCCAAAGAAGGAACTTAATGTGTGCTGAACTCCTTCAGGCACATGGTAGCCGTGGGACTCTGTGAGCACATCACCGTGTGACAGAAGGGCGCTCACTATGGCTTCAGCTGAGGGTGTATATTATCTTCGACACCTCCATTCATCTTTCCTCCACAACCCCTCAGTGCCTTAACTACAGCCACCTTGTCTCTAGCATCTACAGTGCCGGATCCTCCCTCGCCAGCAACCCTTAGCCAACACGACAGCTAGCCACGTGAAAAAGAGCAAAAAGTCGAACAGGTGAGGAGCACCCACGGGGCTGTTCGAGCAATAGAAAGGAGAGTACAGGTCTCTCTCTCTCTCTCTCTCTCTCTCTCTCTCTCTCTCTCAGCAGCCCCTCAGGGCACTAATCGGTTCCGTAAGAAATCATCAAAACAACTATTTCATTGGAACTTAAACACCAGCTGTCATCGCTATTATATCATTTTCTGGGCGCCACCCATCTTTCAACTTCAAGAGCTGGGACACTACATCACTGGGTCGTGAAAACAAAATACTAATAAATACCCCACCTTGCAGATTCGTTTTAATCAGCCCTGTCTTGAAATAGCTGTTTACTCATTTTGCGTAATATAATTAAATGTCCAAACACTATATTTAAGAAACATTAAAAGTATCACTTATCCTGATGGGAGCTGGGAAATTCCAAATTTAGAAAGTCTCCAACCCCTGGTGTTGTGAAAATAAGATTCTCCATAAGGGCGGCAAATTGGAGTGGGAATTAGAAAGTACAATTCCCCTTCTATTAAATATTATGATACATGAAGAACACAAAAGGAAGGAGCTCGGGGAGGCTTAGAATTAGGTTCGACACTTCCTCCCTCAGTGAATCCAGCCCACAGAAGCTGAATTTGGTATTAGGTTTCAGAAGCTTCCAGCGGCAAGGCTTTGCAGAAAAAGAAAGAGGCGTGTGGTAAAGCAAGTTAATCATTTCTTTCACTTTCCAGACTACCCCCGTCCTTCTCTGTTATTTGATATCTCCCACCCCCTCCACCCTCAGGTAGGACACCTTGGGGTCATCCTTGGTCTCTCCCTCTTCCCTGGCGCACACCTTTGGCAGTCTCCTGTCGGAAGATTCCTATCCATTCCCCGTGGCCTTTACCCTAGTGGGGCTTGTGTCATGTCACAACTTATCTGGCCTATGGCATAGGATTCTCAATGGTCTCCTTCTCTCTAATATCATTTCAATCTAGTCTTTGCTATTTATACCACCTACTTATCTTCTAAAACATTTTATGTTTCATTCTCAAACCCCACCAATATAATGTAAGTTCTTGTTGCTGGAATCCAAATTTTCAGGCCTGTTCCTGATACGTTTTGAATGCTTCTTTACTCTGTCTCAGTCAAATCGCTCTATTTCTACCCTACAAGATTAGGTAATTAACCCAGCACAGTGCTTGGTATATATGAAGATGAAAAATATTAGCTTAGCCTCCTTGATATAAAATAAAGTGATTACACTCCTCGACCTCAGACTTTCCGTCCACTTTGCCACTTGTCAAAATTTGATCTCTCTTTTAGGAGGTCAAGTTCCACCTCCTTAGTGAGGCCTTTTATATCCAGCCCACTGTGATAATTCTTTCTCTAAGCTTATAGAACAATTGCCTGTCAAAAGCAATATTTAGCTCCCTCTCAAGGGAGACAAAGCTGGGGTATGTATCCACCAACTGATGCTCTGGCATTTTGTCCTGCCCCATGCATGGGCCAATAATGTTTTCAGCCAGGGAAAACCCTCAGACAGAAAGCAGCTGGTATTATTTAGTAAAGACACTGTATCCAGCATAATTGCCGCACCTGAGGCTACTACTTGATTGCATTTATGGTGGTCCTCCATAATTTGCCACGATCTACCCGGATTTCTCAAGGACTACATTGGTATATTAAATGCAGGATGTGCGAAACACACTCACTACATGGGTTTCTGCTCTGTCTGAAGCTTATCTACATACTCTTTGAAATCTTAATGGAGAGAGTAGAGATGAAAAACAACGTTTCTTTCAACTGGCAAGAATTGGAGACTTGGATCCACTCTGCAGCATTCTATTGTTTTGGTTTGGGAAAACCACCAGAATTGACTATTGATTCATGCAAATGATAAATGCCATTATTAGAAATAAGGGTTTTGAGAGTCTCCGGTCATATGTTGCTACACTGTTAAACAGTTACCTACGCCAGACGCAGAGAACACTGAAGATCTATGGGGCTGGGACCTCAAAGCGTGAAGCAAGAATGGGACAAGCCTAGATCCTAATCTCACTCTGGAGGGTTAATGGTAGTCGCCTCCGGAGCAGGCTAGATAAAGCTTAATCTCGACTCTTGAGGTCCTACACTTGGTGCTAAGACTGAATAGCTCAGAGTTTGGGGGATATACTTGTGGGTTCTGTTATCATTTTTCTGGTGAAGATAAAAAACCAGGGTCAGAGTTCTTCCCTGGGGGGGACATGTCATTTCTACTTTCAGTCATCCCAAGAAGAGTGAACTCCTAGGACAAGATAAAGACTAAAGAGATAGGCTGTCAAGGAACTAATCCTTTGAGAAGGAGATAAGCATGTACACAAATGGTTATTAAAATAAATAATTATAAGCCAGAACAGGAGAACTGGGTTGTCATTATTTTCATCACAAGTTCAGCTGCCCAAACAGCTTTAGCCTGAAATCCTAGGAGCCAGTTTTATGAAAGGGAAGCACACAACCCATATCAAAGACCCGCACGACTAGAAAGAAATCATTTTATCCTGCGAAATAATCTCCAAGGTAATGAAAACTACCAAAAAAGAAAAGAGCTAAGGTCTAGATTAAGAAATGAGCAAAAGAGATCAAAACAGAAGCGGTGGTTATGTTGGGTTTACTCCTCCAAAAATCTTTGATGGAAAAGACCAACTCTAATTAATGCTCACGTACTGACGCTAATACTGTAAGAGGCTTCTTGAGATGCTAAACAAACACCTAGAGTATTCTCTGTGCTTCCTACACTGGTTTCTACCTTTAATGTATCAGGGTAGTCCTTGAAAAACCCAGGTAGATCATGGTAAATTATGGAGGACCACCATAAATGTAACCAAACAGTAGCCTCAGTCCCAGCAATTGTACTGCACGCAGCATCTTTACTAAACAATACCAGCCCAGGGCACTTGTTTGGAGGAACGAGTCTCTGAGATCCAATGGGAGCCTTCTCACAGCACTGATCTCTGTAGCTCCATCATCAGAATAAGAAGCTTTCTCTCCGCACATTTTAGGAACTTTATTTTGCAACGTTATTCGATTTGCTGTATCTGATATCCATTGATTTCCAAGGCAAATCTACCTACTAAGGCTTAGTTAGAAAACCAACAGTTCGTGAAGTGACATAATCACCCCCTCCTACAGAGCATCTGTTCTCAGGCCCAAAGGACACTCATTATTCTACCGTCACTGGGCGGACCCTAATTATTGTCAAGTCTGTTATAATAAAAAGCAAATATATGAGTCTTATGTTTATATCACACAAAAAGATACTAAACATTACACCTGGAGATTTGGTACCTTCTTTTCACAAATGGGTCCCTCTTTCCCTTTGTTCACAGCACTGCCAAATGTTATCCTTTAGTCTGAAGCTAATGCTTAATGCCTCTACTTGATCTACTCCCAGCAGCTGTGGCCATCATCTAAATGAATCTATGAATTAAATTAATGTGCAATGAGTGTCTACAGTGTCCTGAACTATATTAAAAATGAGGAGTGATAGCCCCAAGGTATAAGTTCCTATTTTCTTTGAAGTTCAAAATCTGTGTAAGGAATAGATTAAAACCATCTAGTACATAGTTCACCTCCCAACTGTGAACTAGAAAAATGGACAACTCATAAGAGCACTTAACTTTGGTTCTGGGATTTATTTTTGTACTACCCTTTATGGGTGTGAATGAAATGCTGGGAATTCATAAAACTTCAGTCAAAGTAACAAAACCACAATGTGAAGCTCTGACTCTGCCAGGAAGGTGTTCGATTCCCTCTTGGCAGTTCATGCCAGGCTGAAGACACCATCACAGTAGAAGTCAGGGGCCCACAGAAAATAAAAGGCATGCTTTGAAGGGATTCTGGGGAGATTGTAATGAAAGGACTCTTTACAGAGGCTCGAGGATGGTTAGAGAAACCTATTGGCAAAGTTGAGGATCCCACAGACGGCACCAGGGAAAGTCATTACCACCCTGAGAACTGACAGGAGGGAGGGGACATGCAATTGAAGGCTGGATGAGCTGAAAGAATCAATGGGATTCCACTGCCGAGAAGTAATTGTCCTGGAGGGATGCAGCCGAGAGTAGAACAGATCAGCAGTGCTGACTCAGAGGGTGGGTGGGGAGAGGGGGAAGTACTCTAAATCACTCTTTCCTCCTGCCCTTGGACCTCTTGAATTGCCTTACCATGGCCCAATCCAACCAGAAACCAGAGACCAATGGAGCCCAGGTGGTGTAGCATGTAGGGTCCGGATAGAGGGAGGTGGAGAATGGATTTGGGGCAGGGCAAAAGGTCAACACAGACACCATCTAGATCAAGGTCAAATGCCACCCTCTGTTGAATTGTCTTTTCTTGGTTTAAGACAGTATTTTCCAAAATCTTTTCCAGGTGAGGACTGTTTGTGTGTCTGTGGGGGGGAGCTCTGAGCATAAATTCACCTGGGAAACACTGAAGTGACACAATGAACAGGATTCTCTACTCCATGAATTTTCAAAGGCGCAATATGTGAAGGTTCAGAATTTTTTTCATAATTTTTTTTATAATTTTTTTTCGTAACTGTTTAGAACTCTGGTGAGCCAGGCTGGGTGTTGGGGTGTTCAGTTCACAATGGTGAACTGAACAGACACCTACACTTGTACTTGGAATCAGCGGAGAAGCCGCAGTAAAGGGTAAACCAGTAAAACTAACTCTTTACCAAGTGTTTATCATGAAGCTCTCAGATGAGGATAAGATGTGTAGCCTGTCCCACACAGAAATTATTTAACTTAGGAAATCTTTGTTTCTGGAAATGTTTTAGGGAGTAAAGGGCTCTTTTAGAGAGACTACTCTGAGGGTTTTATTGTGGTTTTCTAAACTATTGGTTACATGCCTTTCACCTGAAATTTACATAATGAAATGCCTAGTTTTTGATGACAGCTTTTGTTCCTGTTGGCCACCCTCAGTCAGGCAGAGAGTGAGTCATCAGATTTGTGGGGAATGGATAATTGGAAGAAAACACAAAAAAGGAGAAGCAGTATCTTAGTTGTCAAAGCCACTTAACTCAACTGAGCATTTTTCTTGCCGAGTAGACTTTTTCTCGGGATCTACTCTGTAATGCAACATCAACATCACATTGTTACTGAAATGGCCATGTGGTGGGTGTATATGAGGAAGATACCAAGTTTGAAAGGCAAAGTCTACAGCAGTTTGACAAAGACGAGACAGAAATTAGCAAGTAACTGCCAGGGACAGTGTGTTCATAATGCACACTTACCTGACTGTTAGAAAAAAGTTTTTGTAAGAGTATGCGGCCAGTTGTCACAGATGCCGGGTGGTGCCACACCTTGATGCCCTTGGCTGGGCTGGGGCATGCCACCCTGGTGCTGTGCATGTGGTCTGCTAAAAGCTCACAGCTGCCTGTCTTATCCTCCCTAATCCCCTCCACCAAGGGGCAGTGGTTTATGCCATAGACATAGGCTCTGAGGCTCAGCTTTACCAGAGGCCACATCTGGCTGACGTCGCCCCCTTTGCTGCCTCCCTAGTAAGTTTTTCCTAAAGAGCACTTCCATAGCTGTGATCCTGTCTTCATCGAGATTCCTGGGAAACTGGGAATCAGAAGGAATTTAGAAGAAATCACACAGCAAGTTAATGACGGAGCAGCAAAGACATCCATCCGTTGCCTCCTCACTGCTCTGGGCACTGGTCTTCATGCCTTGCTGAGCTCTAGCTACATTAGCTAATTTAATAGTTTTTCATTTTGATTTGTTTTCAAAAAGAATGTATGGAATATATGTATAGAAAATATTATTGATTTAACTCTTTCTACTATCCACATCTATAAGAAGCTAAGCTATTTAGATAATTAACCACCATTATCTTACTAAAACAATTGATCCAAATTAGAGACACAAATACCTGTGAAGATAATTAAAAATGTAAGCCTACAAGACCAGCACTCTAGTGAGCTCTTTAAAGAAATAACAAAGGTTACAGTCCTTAAAGAGCTTTTGCCACGTGATGTTAACTATTGTTAGAGTAATATTTGCATTGTACATTATGGTTTATAATTCACTGCCATAAATATTTCCGTTATCTTCACAGTAACCCTGTGACCTGAGTAAAATAAGGGGACCCTTGTCTTGAAGGTGAAGAAACTGAAGTTAAGAGATATTAAGGGACTTCCTCAATGTCTAATGAGTTACACAGTGAAGGTTTTCAGTAGCATAGTAAAGATTCAACAGAGTGGTGGGTTTTTTCATTAGCAAATTTGGGACCATTCTAACTTTATTGTCTGTTTTATCCACCATCTCATGTTTTGTCATTTCTTATATTATTAGAGATGATAACATCAGTTTATGGTTTAGCCATTGTAAAACTCCATAGTGCTATTTGTGTTTTAGAACACAAGACCTTCTAGAAGTTCTACAAGGTAACAAAACTGAGGCTGCATAATTACACATTTACCCCAGTTTCTATGAAGTGGATGTGTCAAGATTTTTCTTTCTCTCCACCTGTTATAAATTTGACTTGTGGTCCTGTAAAATTAATGTCCATTGATTTCTCAGAAAAGTGTGCGTTCACTACACAGAGGGTGTGGTTTTCAGAAAAACCAAACAATACATCATTATTGATTATGTATTGCCTTTCCTTAAGAGCTATTCAGAATGTGAATACTCTTCTAAATGGATACTCAGACATAACGCTTTATTTAATTCATTTTCCAAACCTAGCCATCTCCTATCCAACTACAGCTTAGTTTACTTTAAAATATCAATATATTTTTTCAGCCAAAAAACGTCAAACAAGAAATATTGCCCCAAGCATTAGCTTTTATACTTGGAGCAAATATATGGTTTCAGCTTAGTAGAAGAGAATAGATGTTACCTCTTCTCTGTGGCTTAAAAGAATATACTCTCCATTTACCTTATCTCCTTGAGTTTATGCAGTTAAAAAGTGACAGTGGTATATTGATGAGCCAGAGAGAAGACACAGAGCTATTAAGGGACTCAGGCATATCTTGGAAATTATCATTCCAAATGCCTTATGCGTTTACTTCTAACTCTGGCCATGCAGGAAGGAGCCACGCAAATTTCATGTAATTGCCATAAACTAAGGGTTCACTCTAAGGGTTTCAGAGGGAAATTACTGATTGCAGTTATTTACTAAACACAAATGGGAAACTCAAGTAACCTCAGGGTCACACTGAAACAGCTCTGGACTTAGGTTATAACTTCATTGGGGTACATTGAACAGTCTGATCATAATTAAAAGACCCACTTGCAGCCAAATGACATTGCTTGCCACTGTAGGAAGGAAGCAGGGTTCATTCATTCTAGCAAATTTCTAAATATCAGGTTGTTGCAAGTTCTTGCCACACAGCTCTATGCCTGTAAGAACACAGGTAGGTCATCCTGATAAGCCAAGGTTGTGTGTTCAATTCCCTGTCAGGGCACCTACAAGAAGCTACCAATGAGTGCATAAATAAGTGGAATGACAAATTGGTCTTTCTCTCTCTCTCTCTTTCATCCATCCTCTCTCTCTCTTTTCCTACTTCTTCTCTCTCTCTAAAATCAATTAATAAAAATTTTTTAAAAAGAATGCAGGCAGGCTTCCTTCAGGGTTGTTGATGAAACTGTTATGGGAAGTCACTTAAATTGCTTTTTAATACTCAATAGTCATGTTATCAGAGGATTTCAACACCACCGCACACCTGGCGGGGCTGCAGGCAGCACACACAGAAGTCGTCAGTGGACAGTTAGCCCCAGTGAGCACAAAGAGCTGAGCGCTGCAGGCCGTGAGCAAATAGGGCTTGCAAGTCAGTCGAGTCACTTGGAGTTGGATGCATTAGGTTCACAGAAGGTACAAGTCCCTTTGGAACATTATCAAAATAACAGAATGAAGAAAGATTTGAAATAGAACAGGAAACACGTGGAGCCCCAGCCAACAAAACTTACTATTTTATTACCATTGGGCACTTTCCAGGAATGATTTAAGCCTCTGGATGAACTGAGACCATTGTCGTCATCTGATTAACCCTTTCATGACAGCTGGATTTGGGTCACTGTATTGGCCAAGTCTGTCTCCAGAGATGGGTCTTCACACAAGCAAATAGGCAGCTCTCTCTGTGGCCTCCAAAACACTGAGCTTTAACTACTAGTCCTTAAACTTGGAGACACCACAGAGCTTAGCTTCATGAAAAGTGTGGAAAGAAGTAAAGCAGAGAACTGTGGTATATAGGAATATTGGGGAAAAGTTTTTAAAAATATTTTCTTTCAAGATGTCTGATGAAATTAGCTGGCAAAAATGAGGGTGTTTTTGTTTGCTGGGTTTTTGGAGGGTTTTGTTTTTTTTTAGCTTTATCTGCATAATTGCTTCTGATTGCATCTGCTAGGTCTTGACAGTGACAGACCAGACATGTGGGACCCTTTTCAGGGTCTACAAGGATCTCATTATAACCCAAGGTTGATGGAGCCAGCAGCAGCCATTGACCATGACCAAGGCCACATACTCCCTCAGCCATTCTGGCGTAGAAGGAGCAACAGCAGCATGGTAAAGCTGTGACAACGAGAGATTTCATTTTCACTGTTTTTCCACATGACACTGGAAAGGCCTAACTGCTCTGAGAAGTCGGAAAATAGGGACACTGAGGCAGAGTTGAAGAGTTATTTGCCCCAAGTCAGAGAACTGATAGAGTCAACTGTCCCAGGTACAGTGGCACAACCTTGTCAGCAGGAGTGTGTGGGATTAACACCCACAAAGATGCTCAATATTCAATTAAGATGATTCTTAGCAAACACCTGAAAATAACAACCAATGTTTGCAAATCTCTCTATGAATTACCAGTGCCTTTCTTTGTCATGGATTTCCACTTCATGCTTTTTATTTATACATTATCAAATTGATTGCAAATACTTAGAAAAAGGATTATCTGAAAGATTTGAACTGTTGAAGTTTTCCATTCTCAAGCGTTAATGCTAGATCTATCTTCCCCATATAACTCAATTAGACTAAATAGACAAGATGAGAATCCAAATACCCATCCTATTGGCAAACCAGAAAAAAATTTTCTGATATAACAAAACACTTTATATTTTGTTCTCCAGTTATCAGGCATTGCATTAATTTTTTGAAAAACTAGGACTATTTAAAATCTACGTGGACTGTTAAACACGTGATGTGAGCCTTCCTGCTGCTGAGGAGAGAGTCGATTCTGAGGCAGTGCCGTGGTTGGTGAAGCCATGTACACACAAGACAGCACACGACATGCATTTCTGATACTTCACCTCCAGCTCAGGGTCGGCAACTGCCTCCCTAGACAGTAGAATCAGAAGTCTCTAACTCCTTCCAAAATCCTGTGTCTCTGTATACCAAAGTTTTCAAGAGTATACAAATGAAGCTACATGCAGAGCAGCACATTTAAAGAAAAGAAGTTGAGGATCTGCCCTAATATTAAGCCACCATTCTTATTCTAAAGATGCCCATCATATCCTTTGATAGTTAAAAAAAAGAAATCACTAGCTTTAGAAAAGTTAAATCATTTGTATTTGTTTCCATGTGTTCAAAGACTAATAGATTTTGAAAGAATGAATGTACTTTTTGTTTTCTGAAATGAATTTATCTGTTCTAAATATACTGCTTTATTTTCAATTATTCCAAGACCTGAGAGCAGCAATTATCCAAGCAGCAGGTCAAACAACAACGTAGGTTATAGACATTTAAACTTTGACCCTAAGTAGCGGTTGCCCTTCATGATGATTCATTTTATTTTTTTCCCTCTTGAAGTCTAATCTTTCAACCCTTCCCAGACAACCTATAATTCTGCTCCTTCGCCCTCTCTGAAATTACCCCAGTGCCATCTGCCATCGAGGGAGATTTACTGCTCCAATGGCAGGAGCAGTGAAGGTCAGCCGAAAACTTTGGGTCCATCTGCCCGGGGACAGGGGATTCCTAAATAATTTCAGCAGCCCCCGAAACTAATGACTGGTTTCAGTAACCCGATGACAGGCAAAACTACTACCTCAGTACAGCAAGGAAGTTTTGTTTCTTCACTGGGAAGAATTCATTTGTTGAGGTTTTGTATATTATGCTAACTAACTGTGGGACACAGTGAACACGATGGCTCTGTAACCCCGTGAACAAGCCAGGGAAGACAGGAGCCACGTGGGCCTGTGGGGTGAGAGTCGTTGTTGCCCGCTAAGTGCACGCAGCCTTTGGTCCGTGCTCCCTATCTCCCACTCGCTTTTCTCAGGGACACGCAGTGCAGGCGCCTGTGTTTTACAGTTCATCGTGAAACTTCTTCAGACTTCCTAACTTATCTTAAAAGGCTTATGAGATGATTTCAGCTAAGTCCTTTTGAGGGTTGGGTCTCAAACTAGGTTAATGTCCATAGACTTTGTGAGCTAGAAATTGACTCTTACTGTTAAAATCAGTTCTTCATCACCTGAGAGGGGTTTACCTGTGGCTACTTACTAGTCACTACTGCCTGTGGGTCAGCCCATCAGATGTCAGCAGGAGGCCAGACTGGGGGTGGGAGGGTGAGTGTGAGCATACTAGAAGTTCGTATGTGCGTCTGTGACTCAATGTTCCTTCCTATGGAACTCCTGAGGCACATATTGATGACCATTTCTTCAAAATTCACAAAGTCCATTTATGATTAACTCCTTAGTATTTTCCAGATCTTTCCCCCTACTAATTGCATATTTAAATCCTGAAAATAAAACTTATCACAGATATGACAGTATAATTGTGGACAAATCCACAGGTATTTGATTATATAGTGGTCCTCTTAATCAATTTTTTGTCTCAAGTGGACAAATATAGAAAGAAAAACATACCAATAGCATGCGGCAAAGCTCTCGAATACCAAAAGTTGAGTGCCTAAAATTTGGATTAATTTTGTAGTTGGCATCATAAAGAGCATTGTTCAAATAATAAAGAACTGGAATTTCTTCGAGGCAGTACCATCTCCTTTTAAGCTTCAATTTTTGGAATTAGGATCATTCAGAAAATACCAAATGAGCACCGCAAACACATGACGGATGCATACATATTAGAGAGACATGATCTTCACTCTTAAGGAACCCACAGTTAAGCAATTTTCCATAAAACTGTCTTACAAAACCCATCTCTTCCGTTTGCTGGCCCTTGTTTGCCTTTCTCAAAGGGTGATGCTGGCTTTCTCCCTTGATTTGTATGAAGTCAGAAATTCTCATCTTAGTATTGAAATGAACTGCTATTAGGAACAAAGAACTGTTTTCTTTAAAACCTCCACAGGCTTCACTTTTATGTGCTTCTTCTTTCGTTTTTCACAAATTTCAAATAGTCATTTAGTATTTTTCCTTTCCTTGTCTCCAGCTGGATTTATGAAGAAATTATATGATACAATGTCAAATGGATATTTGGCTATTTTGCTTGTATTTGTCCTCATTTTAATGTAAAACTCATTCCATTTAACAATGATTTTATACCATTGTGTTGGTGGTATATCTATACCCAGAACACACACAGAAGAAAGGTTATTTGTTTTCTATACACCAGGCCATTACTTCACTAATTGCTGTTCTTGTTTGGAGTTGCTCATGTAAGCTTGAAGGACATTATTTAGCCTCGCTTCCTTAAATAAGTTTCTCACTCATTTTTCTTCCTTTATTCAAACTTGCTCTGACCCTTTTCCATTCTTCAGTTTGATTATTAATCATTCACTCTTGTTTTCCACCAAACTTAGATTAAATTTCTTAATAAAAATCTCCCAAATACTAAATCAGCATTTCCTGTGCAGCAAGAGACACCATCATTCACATTGTGGCAAGGATTTGCCATCTATCCACAATAACATCTGCCTCCAAAAACAAAGCCAGACATTGCTTTTGTTGGATTTTATATTTTCGTTTTTGGCTTCCTCAGAAGCGCTGGATTTATTGCCCCATCACTATGATTCGGTCCCTTCTTCATCTTTGTGTTATTGACCCTTCCATCTATTCACTGATACAATTACTTTGCTTCAAAAATGGAGATAAATCTGCCCAAACTTGAGATGGAATTATAATTTACTCCTTTGGTTGACTTCCGTGATTAGTTTCTCACTTCTCTTTAAGAGTCGAGGATGACTTTATACACCATCTCTTTTTTCTCGCTTGTCTACCAGAGTCAACACCCTAGAACAACTTCGTAAGAGTCGGGCAGCGCTGGATGCACATACATTTTTCCAACCCCCAATAAACTTTGCACTACTTCTTTAAGGGTTAATCAAGATAACCTGTCTGGTGCTTGGCTCAGCAAAGGAGCCTTTCCTGAAGTTTTTCAAGGATGGGAACCAACATTTCCTGAGTGCTTTCCCTGCAGCTGTCATTCATACCACATCACCCGACTTAAGTTTTGCAAACAGCCTCATGAATTACATTCTGTTATCCCTACTATGCAATAATCAACCTACCACCTCACAGGTGAAGTAGTTTGCCCTAATTACGTAGTTGCTAAATGGCAGAGAGTTAGTTAGTGCCCAAGTCTGCTAGACTTTCAAAATACTTATTTTGTCCACAATAGATTATATTATTCTGTCTCTAAACAAATTCTACCCTTTCAGAAAACAGAAGAACAAGATCTACCAACCCTTCTCTCCGTAAACCAGAATAATAAACAAAATTCACATTATTTGTTAATGGCCAGCCATGTATTGTGCCCAGGCGAGGGGGGGACAAGCAAGTCATTCCATGATCAAAAGTCTTTATAAAATAATTTTCTATCTTTAACTACTCAAGTTTATTTAGACCTCTATCCATGCTATCCTTACAATTTGGTACCATCACTAACTGGCTCCTGAATCAAGCTAAAATTTATTAGCTTGTTCTTGAACATCATTGACCCTGAGTATATGTAGCATGTTTGAGTCTATAAAATAGCCATCAACCATCAGAAGACAAAAAAATTGGATGTACGGCTCATCTAACATTAAAGAATTGAATATGTATTTGAGAACATCTGGATCTTCAACTCCAGGTCTCCATTTTCTCCTAGCTGTTTAGCATTGTGACTATAAACAGTGTCTGTCACCATCTCATGTTTGGTCTTATGTCAAAGAATTCCCTGGTTTTGCCTCTTTCTCTCCATTCTCATAAATGTGATCCATGGCTTTTCATTCTTTTGTTACCCTAAAGCCTCCCTAAATGCAGTCTCTCTACCTCCAATTCATCCAACGTACCATAATAGCCAGACTAATCTTTTAAAGCTGTGCTTTCATCCCTTTACCCCCTTACACAATCATTGCCAATGGTTCTGCTGATTTCATCAAACAGAAAATTCCTCAGTCTGACTGCAGAGGCGTCTAAAGTCGAGCCCTGCCTGCATCTGTTTTTTCTCACTATCCCCCAACACAAAGCCACCCCCTGATCAGGCCAGTGATTTTCATGGGCTCTACATGAGCCTGTGCTGGATAGCCTTAGTCCTATCTCTGTGCCATGGCAGTGTGGCAGCCTTGAACTGGAGCCTTCTCCACATCCTGCTCATGTTTCCCAACACAGTGCAAGAGAAGGAATGACCTGCTGGTAGACTGCCAGAACCTGAGAACCAAGCAGACACCAGGTGAGCTGAAGAAGGCCCAAGAAAGGCAGTGGAAAGTGTGCTGCTGCAGGAACAGTATTTCAGCAATGAACCTAGGAGAGATGAGGAAAGAAGGGACAAAGTGGATGGAAAAAGGGTTAAACCAGTGTTACCATAACTGGAATAAGAATGAGAGAGAAACTGAGTCTTGGGGAAATAAAGCATGAGCCCATTTGGGGGACTTCAGGAAGAAATTGGAGATCATGAGAAGTCAATGAAGCCACTGGAGAGGTTTCTAATTTTTTCTTGTAAAGAATTTACAGATTCTAAAGAAAGAACTTCCCCATACCTGTGGGCAAAGTAATCAAAAGCTGCAAAGATCAGAAAATGGTAATATCATGGTACCAAGCAGGGCATCACCGCACTGACACTCCCAGGTGCTTCAGCGGTTTACAAGAGGACTGGACACGAGATTGACTCCTTTCAGAGAGGGCACATTTACTCAATCTCACAATGCCCAGCTTCTTTCTTGTAATTCCAGGACTATTTCTAGGCTTACATGCAACTTAGGTCTAAGTATGTATGTTGGAGAGAGGTGTGTCTTTCTTATATGTCCTAAAGGAAGCATAGCCAGACTAGAACCATGTCTTTGGAAGTTTTCCCTCTCTCTTGAAAGTCATGTATCTTTTCCAACTACATGTGAGTCTGTGGGTGGAAATTGATCTTCCTGTGGGCACCAGAGTGCCAAGGGGATTTTCCTTTTGGAGTTGTTGGATAACAGCAAGACAGCCCTCAAGTTGCTGTTCATATTTTTACACACAATTTTTTCTGGTAGGGGGAAGTTGGGGTAAGCAGATTGGCAGCAAATATGAAGTCCTCAACAGTAGCTTGACCAGTCCAGGTCAGGTCACATTCTAACTTGAGACAGGAGGCTTAAAGATCCCCTTGACAGTACAATCAGCACTAGGAATTCAGAGAAAGTTTATTTTCAATTTGGTGCTCCTAAGGAAATACATGAGCATAGCTGTCATATTACTTAACCTCTTTAAACTTCAAGTTCCTAAATGTATACTCTTATAGTACCGTAGTCTGTCTTACATGTAGTACTATGAAGATTAAATGAATCCATGCATGCAAAGTCCTAAGCATCCGGCAAGTGCTTTAAGATTAGCCTCTATATAACCATATTGATAATGTATATAATAATTCCTTGTTTTGCAGCATTGTTTGGAAATGCGATGTATTTTGCAAGTAACTAAAGCCTAATTCTGTATTAAACTTTAAATTTTAAATTGTTTTAGTTGAAAACATTTCTAAAATGTGTTCCATATATTCCTGCTTTCTTCTTAATTCTGTAAAGTGAGATAAATTCTATTCTAGGAACAGACCACAGGGGCTCTTTGGGAAGGCTGTTGTACTTATGCTCTAATCTCTGGGTTTTCTGTTGCTGTTACATGTTTGAAAAGAACTTAAAGGGACTCTGACAAGAACTAAGAGTCTCAACAGTATTACCAAATTTGTTTTAATCTGAGTCTTTATTTCCATACTTCCAAAACACCTTGCAGGCCCTGGAGGGAAGGGATTAATTTGTCCTTTTAACAAGTACCTCTTGGGTGTCTACTATGTTCCAGGAATTGCTCTAGATGCTGAATAAATAGTAAGCCACAAAATGGACAAAAATCTCTATTTTCATGGAGTTTATATTCTGATTGCAGCTACACATTCTGACAACAAACAAAAAATAAGTTTTACATAAAATATTAAAAGGGGGGATTACACTTTTTAATAATTAGTGGGGTGAAATTTCGCTGGTAAGATGACATTTGGACAAACTCATGAAGGAAACCATGTAGAATTATGGATAAAGAGCACTCCAGGCAGAGGGAACAGCAGCGGTAAAGGCCCTGAGGTGGAACCTCACCTGCCATCCGGGAACAGCAATGGAGCAAAGGAGGCAGATGATGACTAAGAGGAGCAGTAAGTGGTAGGAGATTAAGGCCAGAAAAGGTTTGGAGTATACCAAGATCATTTTCAGGACCTTGTTTTTTCTTCTGTACAAAGAGAAAGTGTTGGGAGTGCTTTGAGCAGAGGAATAAGTTCACTTAAGTTTTCAAAAGCTCCTGAATCTCCGGCTATCAGAGAGTAGACTCTAGGGCACAAGGGCGAAAGCAGAGGTCAGTATTGTCATGATGGCAGTTACAGAAGGGGTCAGATTCTGGGTGTATTTTGAAAGTAGACATACACTTTGGAAGTATAAGGTGCAAGAGAGTGAGCAGCCAATGATAAATTCAAGACTTTTGGCCTGAATGATTAGAGGACTGGAATTATGATAAGCAGAGTTGGGGAAGGCTACATGTAGAACAGGTTTGATGGGGATGAAGGTAATTCAATTGAGCTTGAGATGTCTATTAGACATCCAGGTGCTAATGTCAAGAAAGGCATTTGGATATCTGAGTCTGGAGCTCTGGAGGAAGATTCAGAAACAGCTCTTCACATTAAAGATCACTTCTCACAAAGGCACCAAGATAATTCAATGGGAGGATTAAAAATATTTTCAATAAGTGCTGCTGGGCGTTGAGATCTATGTAGAAGAAAGTAAACCTGGGTCCCTATTTCCATACCAGTACATAACACTGAGATGAATCATGCATCTAATTGTAGAAATTAAAACTAAAAACTTTTAGTAGCCATGAGAATATATCTGCACTACCTTGGAGTAGGCAAAGATTTCTTAGACTGGACACACACATATAAAAACACTAACCTTGAAGTTGATCGTTTAAACTTCATCAAAATTTTAAAGTTCTGCTCCGAAAATAATCATTAAGAAAAATCTATAACAAGTCTCAGAACAGGAGAAATCTTTGCAATGTATCTGGTAAATGTCATATGTCCGGAATATATAAAGATCTCTTATAAATCAATAATAAAATGATAACCCAATTTTTAAAGTAGGTAAAAATCTTGTATAGTCACTTCATAAGAGAGAACAAAAATAGTAAACATCTGAAAGTATGCTCAACATCATTAGTCATCAAAAAGGGAAATTCTAACACCCATGAGTTATTGCTTCAGACCCATTAGAATGGCTAAAATGGAATTAAATTGGACAGTACCAAATATTGGGCAGCATGTGCAATAACATGAACTCTCATACTTTACTGTTCAGACTTTAACATGTCACAATCAGTATAGGAAATCATGAGGGCAGTTTACTAAGTTAAACACACATTTGCCTTTGGACTGAGAAATTCCATGCTCAGATATTTATGCAAGAGAAGTGAAAATACATGCCACAAAAAGGACATGCATAAAAACGCTCATAGCAGCTTCATTCACAATAGTCCAAATCTAGAAGCAACCTAAATATGCACCAGCACATGCATGGATAAAACTATGCCAGTACAGCCACATAATGAAATATCACTCAGCAATAAACAGGAACAAACTGACCCACACAAGCACATGGATGCCTATCGAAAACATCTGCTGAGTGAGAAAAGCCAGACTGCCCCACTGAAAGAACACACTATAATGTGACTTCATTTATATGACTTGTAAAAATAGGCAAAACTGATCTGTGCTGTGAGAAAATCAGAGGAGGGCTTGCCTCTCCAATGAGGTAGGGTTCACGGGATATGACGTGACGGAATTCCCTGAGGTGACAGAAGTGTTCTATATCTTGATTTGGATGTTGGTTACAGGCATGTATGGGTGTATAATTTTGTCAAAATTCATCAAACTCTTCACTTAAGAACTATATATTTTATGGAATGAAGACTATTTTTTAAATCTTAAAAGAGAACTATAAAACTAGCCATGGTCAGTCACTTCCTCTTCCACATGAACAGATAGCTCACTGTTCTCTGGGCTCAATCACAAAATTGTCCTCAGAGCAATCAAAAAAGTACACAGGCTGAGTGTGAACCCCCCAAGCCGTGTCAGGTGCTGCTACTTGCTCTCAGACCTTGCATTGATGGGGGAGAGGGCAGGGGAGAAGGAGGAAGAAATTCCAGAGAAGGTAGAATTAGTTGTTTTGTACATGTCAAGGTGAGTCATTGCTTCAAGAATTCCAGCCGTCTCAGTTGTACTCAAGATTTAAACAACCTGGGCTAGGTAGTGATGCATTCTGTAGAATAATCTTTACAAAATTTGCATGTTTCCGTAAGTATTTTCCAAAGAGACAAATACACACTTGCCAAATAACTGATTCAATTCTTTGTGAGCTGATTTAAATTTTAATTCCAGTTTATGTCTTTTATATTTGCACAGATCATAAGTAGGGATCGAAATCTGTTGCATAACACGCGGCTGGCAGAGCACTCAGGGTCTGAGTTTCCTCTGTACTTCACTGTGACCCATTTCAGTTCCAGAAATCGTCTCTGAGTCTATGAATATGTTAATATTTATTTTTTATAACCTGAGTTCTTTATGAATATCAATCACTCAGTGAAAGTTTCTGAGGTTTTTGAGATATTGAAAGACTTTTAACTTATATTAAATATTTCCAAGTAACTTTGAATGCATTTTCAAGAATACTTTGTAGCGTTTTCTACTTCCCACCTTTTAGTCAAGCTAATCACAGTCATTTTTTGATGTGCTCACACTCCCTTTAAGAGTCCTGAGGTTGCTTATTGTACTTTGGTAAGGGCCAAGAAACTAGGAACCTGGCCAGTACTGTGTAAATAAGTGTAAATTAAGCGCATAGCCAACAATAATTGAAACTAGCAAAATACTGAAGTAAAATGTACTAATGAAATATCATAGAAATGACAGAGAAATGTATATACCAGATATTAGAATGTTTCAAATAAATGGAAAAGGGGTGAATTTTCACCAAATGGATGAGTGAAAGACTAAAAATTTGAGGAAAATAAGAAAGTAGCCCTGTTTTATAACAAACACCAAAAGTACTTCCCATTTGATTAAATTTTTAAAGTACAAAATGACATTCTAAAAACAATAGAAGAAATATATGTGAGTATTAATATATTCTTGACATGGAGGTATACTCTGTTTCTCAATCACAGTTTACATTCAATATTATTCTGCATTAGTGTCAGATGTATAGTTCAGTGGCCAGACAAGGGGGTATACTTTCTATAATACTCATGGAAGAAATAATAAAGAAAAGGATCGATTGATTTTACTACATAAAACTATAACAATTTGACATGTAAATAATGAATAAAATTATAAAGCAATCAACAGAAAAATAGCTGTACATTTATGACAGCCCAGGAATTGATAGGCTTCGTATGTGAAGAGTTCCTGCAACGCAATTTAAAATGACACAAATGAAAAACGGACAAAGAACATGAAAAGCAATTTACAGAGAAAATGTGTCTGCCAAGAGTAAAGTTTCAGAGGAACTCTCCTAAATAAATTGAGACGTGGACGTAGGCTTTATGACTGCCACTTGGGTAATTTTATGGTTTCCCCAGCCACTCTTTTTGGCTCTTGGTTACATTTGCCACTTAAATGCACGTGAGTAGAGAAGGATTTTCACCAGGCTTCCATTAAGCCAAGACTTACACTCACAAGATAAGTAGCCTCAGCTAAGAATGCAGACTATGAACATGGAAGATAAAAGTTCTTTCGCTTTTCCAGCCTGGAATTTGTCCTTATGGACGTAGCTGTCCTAAGTTCCTGAGGTAAGCAGCCAGGCGGCGAACGCTCTCTAGTGCAGGGCTCACACGTACCGAGGCAGGCCGTTGAGCAGTCACCGAGGAGGGCCTGACTACTCTAGACCTCATTGGGAATCCTGGTGTATAACTTACAGTTTGAGTTCTTAACCTCTGAATCTTCCTCTCCCCACTGGATCACTTGCCCAAATAAGGATAACAATAATACCTACCTTATATGGTTGCCATGAATATTTAATGAATTATACTGTAAAGCGCTTAGTATTGTGACTGACACTTATGAGCTACTAGTAAATGTTGGCTATTATCTTTATAATAGGCAAAAAGTCCTCTCCCTTCTGAATAAAAATATGCTAAGACATCACAGGATAATTTAGCTGCCCTTTATGTGGGCATTCACGTGGTACATTGGGAAAAGTGTAGTACTTCACATCAGAAGATCTGACCCTAGTCCCAATTCTGCCTTTAACATGACCCCTCTGGGCCTCAGTTTCCCCATCCCCTACATAAAATAGTTGAACTACTAATTGCTATACCTCCTTCTGTCCCAACATTCTGTCCTAAAGAAATATAAAACAGCAGATAAATCCGAGTCTTTCATTAAATATGATGATATCTACATTAAGTAATAATGAGGGTCTTTGAGCTAATAGTATTTAAAACCTAAAGGATAATATATATTAATTTGCTAAACTGCTGACATTATACCAACTTATTATAACACTGATAATGTCACATAATCAAAAGCTCCAACTGGCAGTTAAGCATCTTTGATTAATTTTTTTAAATTACTTAAGACATCCTACAAAGCATGGAGAGCTCGTGACGAGAAGTGAGAAAACCACTAGCCTGTGTGCTTAGCATCAACAAAGATGCCCCGGCCGCCAACACTTCCAGAGGAAAGCCAAAGTCAGCACCAATTCATTCTGCAGAGTAGGTAACTAGAGTCATAGCGACACCCACTACTCTGGGGGAAGCCAAGAACCGTCCAGATCTTTTTATGTGGACTATTTCCTTTAGCCCTCACCACAGCCTGTTTATTCTCACTTTACAAATAAGAAAACTGAAACTTAAGAATGAGACCTATTGTTACCGAAATAGAGGAATCTTTCGAATTGCAGAATTTCAAACATAAAGGAGTCTACAAAAAACAGTTCAAAAGCATTTTAAAATTAAACCCCTTCATTTTTTAGGCGAAGTACTGACAAAGTGCAAGCCATGCACGTGAAGTATCTCCTTCCTCTGAAGTCCAAATATGTAAGAGTCTGCAGCAGTTGGTGAAACACGTAAGTACCACATGCTGGCATTTAAGAAAAATTAAGTGAACTTCCCACTTAGGAATTATCACTGGAACATTTTTTAGTTTACTTTTGATGTCTGCTTGCTATTCAGTACCCTTGAGGCCTTTAAATTCACATAATTAGTGTGAAAGCGCTAAAAAAAACATGAATTTTAGTATTAACCCAAGCAAAATGTAATTAAGGGAGTAAATCTACAACAGAAAAAAACATATACTACTTTGCAATGTCAAGAAAATGGCTCTGGGATTATCTGCTGTTAGGAAGTCTTTCATCCATATTCCCTTCTACTCACTCATTTCTTCACTCCATAATTATAGGGAACCCATTTAACACACAGGAATTGGGCCCTGTATTGAGGCATATCATGCAAAACTGAGGATGCTGAGTTGATGTTGAACATCTGTAATCACCGTTACATGACAGTCTCCATCCAGAGGTGTCCTTTGAGGTGTCTTTTGACTTTTAAGTACAGCTGTCAAAAGTGAAGAGAGAGAACCCTGGCTAGTGTGGCTCAGTGGACAGAGTGTCAGCCTGTGAATCAAAAGTTGCTGTTCATTTCCCAGTCTAGGGCACATCCCTGGGTTGAAGGCCAGGTCCCTAGCAGGGGCCATGTGAGAGGCAACTGATCTGTGTATCTCATGCACATCAATGTTTCTCTTCCTCTCTTTCTCCCTCCCTTCCCCTCTCTCTAAAAATAAATAAATAAAATATTTTTTTAATAAAAGTGAAGAGAGATAAAGAACAAGCTCAACACTGCCCACACTCAGGCCGTTGACATCTAGCCAAAAAGTTCAAGGATGATTTACAGATAAATCTTTCACAATGGGATGCCAATGATACATCGGAGTCTAACCCCCGCCCCCACATGGGTGCTTTCCTAATCTCCCCCAAAATACAGAGGTCACTTTGAAAGCAACTCAAACAAACTAAATTACCAGGATTGCTTGCTGCTTCTTTGAAAATGACTTTCACGTGAAAATGATTCAGAAACATAAAAGTTAATCACCCCCTATCATTACTTGCATCTACTGGCAGAGCAAAGAGGAAATTAAATTCTTCTTCACTCTTTCCTACAAAATGAATTAGGACCTCATTCAGTCTTCTCCACACTACATGTAGAAATGGAGCACAACCCAATACCACCCCTTCCCTCTTTTTCAAAAAGAAAAAGATAAAACACAGACTGCTCTAAAACTCTTAAAGTTAGAGAAGGATTCCAGGGAGAGTGAAATTCCTACTAGAGGTACATAGTGAAGATCTAGAAATATAAGTTCATGGGAGGTTAGTTCTCTAACAAATCAAATGTACCTTATTGACATCTTCAACATAAACCATCAAAAGTTTCATAAGTATATTATTGCTATACATATTTTATTGTCAGCGTTCAGCAAATCCTTTATGTTCATTTTTTATGAGGATGCCCAATCCCAAATTTTTTCCTCAATTTCAAACTTTTTCATAGTCTGGCTGGAGTGTAAAATGAAAATCTTGTGTTCTACTGACTCCAGGGAGCTCAGCTTGAGCCCTATGAATAAAATATGACTCCGATCATTAAAATGTAATAAAAACTAGTACTTTGAAACCTTACCCTAAACAAGCTTGCTTTCTGATATTGAGGGCAAACTTCAGCTGCTCTCTCAGCAGGGCCTCCTCTGCAGAAAGCCCGGGCCTCGGAGAAACAACCTGCTTATCTCAGACATGCACAGCTAAACACACAGTCAGAGCCTCTTCCACAGTAGGCATCTCCCAGTGGCTCTCAGGTGCTTTGTCATTTCCAGGCTACCAGGGTCTTCCTACAGTCAGTCTCCTCCCGGAAAGAATACTGCCATCAGCAGGAGTCAGGCTCAGGTTGTATAGAGGTTAAATTTGTGGCTGAGTGTCCCTCAATTTGTCTCTCCAGAAATCTCCCTGGAGAAGAACAGAATAAGGTGGCTTTTCAATCAGCTCATGCTTTAAAGGAAGGCTCAGCAAATGTTCACAAAGACTGGGCCATGGGACCAAAAAGGCCCTCAAGTAAGTAGCATGGAATGAGCTTGACAGCGGCCAGGTCAAACTGTGCTCTTGGAATTTCTTTTTTACCTGTGCAAAGGTGATCCCCACAACAGTGGATGGGCGATAGCCCGAAACTGCTGTTCCCACCAGGGTCCCCAGAGAGGGCGTTTAACACCAGAGAGAGTCAGCATAAGATCTGTGTTTGTGTGCTGGTGCGAAAAGGCCAATTTCAGCTCACATCTCAATATGGAAGTCCCTTTTTCTGTTTAAGTGAGCGTAATTCAAGATTTCTCTCCTACTACTACAGCACAATCAGAAATAATTGCCCAACCGGAGGAAAAGAGGCTGTATTAAAGAAAAAGAAAGTAGTAGATCAGTAAAAAATCAGGTAATATATGACTAATGACAGACTTTTTTTTTGCAGGGAATTAATTTTATACTTAAGGTGAACTTTGGGCAATCATGCAAGGAGTGATAACTTCCTAGGAGCAAAAAAGACTAAAAGTTTAAATTTAGCACCCCAGACATCCTAGTACCTGGCGGTGTCACTGTATAATAACTGCAGGTTTTGACTCTACTGGACTACGGATCTCCATGAGTTGTTACTCATAATACACAGCGGGCAGCAGAGGGCAAGGGTGACTGGCCGGAACAACCACACACATCAAGGGGTGCCTCAGTTTGGTCAGGGCTCTGGAGCATTGAGCCAAAGCACAATCTAACTCTGAACATGGGCTTTTCTCTGATTTTTTTAAATATATGCTTGTCTTGATATGGATCACTGTTGAGTAAAATCCTGTTTGAGTGATTTGAGCAATAGCTTGGATTCTTTAAAGAGAACAAATCATCAGATAAGGTGGGGTCAGTGTGCTTTATAGATGTAATACTGTCCACGTTCTGTGCTGGACCGAACTGTCTTTTTTAATTGACTTTATTGGGGTGACACTGGTTCCCAAAACCATACAGGTGTCAAGTGCACGACTCAACAAGACACCATCTGCACAACACATTGTGTGCCAAGTGCCTCACACAAAGTCTTTTTCCATCCCCATTTTACCCCCTTGGCCCTCCTTCACCTACCCTACCTCTTTTCTCTCTGGTTACCGCCACTGATGTCTGTGTCTAGGTGATATATACATACACACATACATATCACATAGTATCATATGTATCAAATATTATATATATACATATATGTATGTATAATTATTTGTCTTAACCTCATTCTCTAGTAGGCAGGATGCCCTAGAAGAGCATTTCAATCTAACGCCAAAATTAAGCTATTGGGTTGGCCAAAAAGTCCATTTAGTTTTTTCTATAAAAGACAAACTTTTCATTTTCATCAATAATTTTATTGATTTGGATATTGTGAGTATGTTGGCTTTTTCCTGCTTGGTATAATGTCAATTGTTCTCAGTTAATGTCTCAATTTGATCTCTATCAACTTCAACTGGTCTTCCTGACCATGGAGCATCATCCAGTGAGAAATCTCCAGCTCGAAACTTCGCAGACCACTTTTGACACACTCGATCAGTCATAGCACCTTCTCAATACACTGCACAAATTTATTTTTGCATTTTAATTTTTGTTTTTACCTTTCCTGAAATAATAAAGCATAATATGCCAAAAATGTTGCATATTTTCTTCCATCTTCAATATTAAAATGACTACACAAAATTTCACCAATTTTAGTTAAGTTTTTTTTAAATGCATGCTGATATGACAGCTGTCACAATATAATCTAACAAAAAAGTTTTGAGTGAAGTAAAAGACAACTAAGTGCTACTAGAACCATCAAAAAAAAAAAAAAGAAGAACTTTTGGGCCAACTCAGGATCTAGGAAATGTCAGAATTATTGGCTGAATTTTCTCTTTCATTTAGGCCAGAGTCAGGGAATGGCTGGTTTTCAGGCCACATCTAGTCTTTGCTCTAGTTTCTTCCAGCCTAGGGAATAACAGTATTTCGATCAGTGTAGCTGAAACCCAGACAATAATCCATTTTTGCTGGGTGTGGTGACAATCCCAGGAAAATAAGGTGATACCCAAAATGCTTGCGAGCCAGTTGGCATAAAGCTGTGGAGCGGGGATCTGAACATCTTTGGTTGTCGGATGGTGAGGAGTTAGCATGGTGCCCAAAAATGGGGCTGAGGCTTCAGGGAGCAAGTGATGGGGCACGGGATGCCTCAGAGCTGCCAATATTTTAATAGCTGCTACCACTAAACTAATTCATCCTGCCTGGTTGTGAGGAGTGAGTGTGTCACAGATTATATACGGGACAGGGAGACCAGAGTTGTGAAAACTGAAGATGTGCACAATCAAAGTTTTAAGTGTCCAGTTCAACATCCCTAACAATCGACCTCAACTAAGACTTCTTTCAAAATTCCTCTGCCTTTCCCTTTCCCTTTTCTCTTAACTATCTCTCAATTTCTCTACCATGTGTCTTCTACACAGTGCCTCAACTCTCTCAATACCTCTTCCGTTTTCTCTGAAGCTACCTTGCTCTTTCTATGTGCTCTTTTCTTTTTCTTTCTGTTTCCTTTTCTCCTCCATTGCCCCTCTGTCTACTCCCCACTCTGTCTATTACCTGTAATGTCTTAGAAGTATAATGCTGATTTTTGTAGTGTTTTTCTGTAAGTCATTGTGATCCACTCTGTGTAAGGACTACATATGTAAGAATATATACACATAAGGACTCAAAATGAAAAAATAAGCCATATCTTCATTGTGTGCAGAAGGAGAAACTCATTTCAAAATGACTCACATTAAAATTCCCCATCCTGCCTTCCTTGGATGCATTGTCAGAAGGCACCCAGTTCTTGACCTTCCCAAACCAACAAGCCAAGCTTTTTTTCCATGAATTACCTGCTGCACTGTTCAGCCAAGGTCATGGGTTTGATCATTGAGCTGCTTACTACTCTTTCATCTATCTTCCATCTGTGCTAGCTACCCTAGACCCAGATTTTCACAGTCATGGATAAACCTGAAGACAAGTCATATATCCTTTCCAACTGATAACAGACTAATCCATGAAGCAGAGCCACAAGAGTTTAAGTAGGGCACTGCCAAGCCCAGCAGATGACATGCACAAAAATAGCTGAAATCCTCCAAATAAAGCAGAAGAGGATGGTCAGTATCCCATACAGCACACTTGTCCCAAGTACACCTTGCCCTCCTGGGCCTGTTTGTCTTAGATTTATTCCCTGTCCTTCCTACCTGTCCCAACCCTCCCCTCGACCTCTGCTCTGTTTCCCAAGTTCCCAAGTCAGTGGCTTCTGGCTGGGTTCAACTATTGGGACACGCCGGCTGGAGGAAAGGAGAAGCCAGCTTGTTTCTCCCCTTTCTGCTTGGACTACTTTCCCCCTATTTTTCTGCTTCAGACAGGGCTCTGGGTTGACAATATGTTTTCTGGTTAGGTTTTCAGCCTCTTCCACCTCCTGTGAAACCAATTCCCTGAGTTAAATTCCCTCTGTTTCAAATGCTTACAGTGGTTTCCATGTTTCTGGTTGGATCTTGACTGATACATCTCCTTAGGAGCAGCCACCTTTTTAAAAGACAACCCTGCTCCAGCCTGCCACCTCTCCAAATCCCCACTCCAGACCTATACGTACATTTCAGCCACTACCTACACACGTCTGCACCTTCCTTTTTGCCATTCTAGTCAAATTCCTGTCACTGCAAGAACAGCACATCTGATTTTCCTCCACTACAGGAAATACAAGACCTGAACACTAGTACATAGGGACTCAGGTCACCAAAGAATAGGAGAGACACCTCCCCAGTGCCCAGCATCTACTGCTTGCCCACCCAAGTCATCATAAACTGTTGGTGGGAACATAAATGACACAGCTGCAATGGCAGCTACAGGGTATCTCCTCAAAAAAATAAAAATAGAATTACCCTATGGTCCAATATTTCCATTCCTGGAAATATCCTCCCAAAAACTGAAACCAGGGTTAAGCAGAGATATTTGTACACCCATGTTCATAGCAGCATTGTTCTCAATAGCCAAGAGGTGGAAGCAACGCAAGTGTCCATCAGTATGGGAACATATAAGCAAAATGTGGTATAATATTTAGCCTTAAAATGGAAGGAAATTCTAACATAGGTTACAATAGATGAACTTTGAGGACACTATTCTAAGTAAAATAATCAGTCACAAAAAGACAAATACTATCTGATTCCATTTATGTGAAGTGCCTAGAGGAGTCAAATTTACAGAGACAGAAAGTACAATGGTGGCTGCTCCAGGCTGAGGGAGGGAAGAGTGGGAGCTGTTTAATGGGTACAGAGTTTCAGTTTTACAGAAAGAGTTCTGGAGACTGATTCCACAACGACAGGAATGGACCTGACACTACTGAGCTCTAGGCTTAAAAACTGTTGAGATGGTAAAGGCCACATTATGTGCATTTTAGCACAATTAAAAATCTTTTAAAAATTATTTTAAACAAAAAGAAGTGAACCCTGCCATATACTTAATCTGTTTTGCAGCCCAAAAGGATGGATTAAGGAAGATTGGATTCAGGTCATATTACCTCTTTATTTTCTCTAGCACTTAGGTAATTAATCTACTCATTTGGGATTTTGTTTACTAGTTCCGAGGTGTGTAACTGGCCTGAATTTCTTAGTTGAATGTGGCTTTGGAACTGTGGTTTGGAAACACTGATTTGGCAAGTGGGCTCATTGCTGTGTAGCAAATGGCAGTGGCTCTGCCCCCTGGTGAAAAGAAAACAAGGTGGTGTGATGAGAGGAACACAGGACCTGGAGTCAGGGGAACCGGGTGTGAATCTCTGTCCCATCACTGGTGACTTAAGGCATGCCGAGCAATTTCTCTGAGTCTCACACGCTCCATCTGTAACATGGGCGGATAACACTCTCCATTCCCTATTTCCTCATGTTGTTACAATGCTCAAATAAGAAAAGATATGTAACTACACTTTATAAACTGTAAAAAGCGAGATCCAAAAAGGTATTTAATATAAATCCCACTTAAGATCCTTGGTGTATGTTCTCTTTAATTCTTTTTACATCGCTTTTCCAAGTCAATCTGTTATTTATTAGTTTTATTAACTTCAGCAACTTAGCCCTCAATGAAGAATATAAACAATCCCAGCCTTGTACAAATTAGTTTTCAATCAACTCTATATTGGAATTATTTGTTGCATACCACTTCAAGTTTTGTTTTGTGGTTTTACTTAACATCATACACTTCATTCTCAGGTATTAACACGACACGTAAAACACTCTGTTACTGCAACAGTGTGTGACATCACTCCCAAATAGACCCTAAATATCAACTAATACACAGAAGCCTTTAGAGATGGGCCTATGTGTTAGATATGCTCTTGCACACAAGTTCCAAACTACAATCTGATGAACTTGGGAAAAAAGGTAGCACCAACCTTCTTGGCTGAGAGAATTCTGAGGCAATACCCTCAGGAAGACAGAAATGATGAATGTGGTAAATGACAGTTCTGTGGAAGAGAGTCCTAACTGCTGCCAACCTATTAACCAAGAAGCAAGACTATATTTATCACAAGTGAAAGACCAACACAGTAGAGTAGAAACCAAGAGCAGGGGGAGAGTTTACAAAGTGGTTCATAATTTCAGCAGCAGTCTGTAAAACTTGGGTGTGAGTTCTGACACTGCCACCAACTGGTGCCACTTACTTAGCATCGGGAAGTATACTGAACCTCTGAGGCTCTCCATTGTCCCATCTATAAGAACAGGCAATAATAGTACCTGACCCACAAAGTTGCTTAGAAAATTAAATGAGATATACATATAAAGCACTTAGCATGTGCTCAAGACTCAGATACAAAATTAAATTTCACAATACGTTTCTACATCTTAAACACAGTGTTCATGCTAAGCGAACTCTCTGCAGGGTGCTCAAGACATATCAGTTTAGTGGGAGTCAGACATCCACAACTAGGGGGTGCCCAATAGACCCCTTTTTCGCAAATGTTAACTGCTTTTTTAAAAAACAGCACTCTAGATGCCTTCAGTCAGCAACAACATGGCACCCATACCTCCTACTCTAAACCCACTCTGCCTCTTGGGTACATGGAAAAGTATGTGCTTAAACCCTGAGAAAGAAGACATCTACTTAGAACCACTAGGAAGGACTCCTGGTGGCAAACAAAGGCTCAAATTAAAAAACAACAACAACAAAAAACAAAAGCCAGAGCCTAGCAGCCATTTCTACACAGAGGCCTCTGGGGAAACTGCACCTCAGGGAGACGCCTGCTTTGAACTGCCTACCTCTGCAATGACCTGTCTGCCTGCACTGTGTTTTTGCCATCTGAGCCAGCCTTTTTAAAGAAGTTCCTGGAATCTGGAGTTATGGTCAAGATGGAGCCATGGGTAGAGACCCTTTGCTTCCTCACACAACCAAAAGGAGGCTAACAACCAATCTAAAATCAATAAACAATCAGAAGCACCAGAAAATCAAACTGCATGGAACTCTGACAACCAAGAAATTAAAGAAAAAATCAACCAGAACAAGCAAACCGGTAAGGGGGTGGACCACATGGGCAGACTCAGAAAAACCATGGAGAGGTGGCAGATCATGTAGGTGGGGCTAACTGAACAGGAAACTGAGCCTCAGAGCTGACTGTGGACTATCGCTGGGGTTGCCTCAGTAGGAGAAACTCCCAGTTTCACATGACAGTACACTGAACAGTGCGCTAGAGACTAGCAGACCCGGGCTGCACTGTTCCCTCTCTGGCCCCTCCCCCACAGACAGTGCTGCAGCACAGCAAGGAGGGTTGCCTCGCCCTGATGAATACCTAAGGCCCCGCCCCCTTACAACCTATCAGCTGCGCCAAGACAAAGAAATATGGCCCAAATGAAAGGACACAGTAAAACTTCAGAAAGAGAACTAAGCGATGAGGAGATAGCCAACTTATCTGATGGAGAATTTAAAGCCCTGGTAATCAAAATGCTCACAGAACTGATTGAGCTTAGTCAAAAAATGAAAGATACCCAAAATGAAATAAAACAAAATATTCAGGAAACCAACAGTGACAGGAAGGAAACCAGGACTCAAATCAACAATTTGGAACAAAAGGAAGAAATAAACATCCAACCAGAACAGAATGAAGAAACAAGAATTCAAAAAAGTGAAGAGAGTCTTACAAACCTCTGGGACAACCTAAAATGTTCTAATATCCAAATTATAGGGGTGCCAGAAGGAGAAGAACAACAACAAGAAATTGAAAACTTATTTGAACAAATAATGAAGGAAACTTCCCCAATCTGGTGAGGAAAATAGACTTTCAGGAAGTCCAGGAAGCCCAGAGAGTCCCAAAGAAGTTGGACCCAAGGAATCACACACCAAGGCACATCATCATTAATTTACCCAAGATTAAAGACAAAGAGAAAATCCTGCAAGAAGCAAGGGGAAAGGAGAGAGTTACCTACAAAGGGGTGCCCATTAGACTATCAGCTGATTTCTCAAAACAAACCTTACAGGCAAAAAGGGGCTGGAAAGAAGTATTTGAAGTCATGAAAGGCAAGGACCTATATCCAAGATTACACTATCCAGCAAAGCTATCATTTAGAATGAAAGGGAAGATAAAGTGCTTCCCAGATAAGGTCAAGTTAAAGGAGTTCATCGTCACCAAGCCATTATTATATGAAAGGGTAAAGGGATTTATCTAAGAAAAAGAAGATCAAAAATATGAACAGTAAAATGACAACAAACTCACAACTATCAACAAATAAACCTAAAAGAAAAGAAAAACAACAAAATCAAAAACTAAGCAAACAACTAGAACAGGAACAGAATCAGAGAAATGGACATCACATGGAGGGATTTCAGTGGGGAGGGGGAAGGGAGGGATGGAGGGAAGGTACAGGAAAGAGGAAGT
>VMDR010003458.1:0-71917 GCA_007922815.1 Macrotus californicus
CTAGAACAGGAACAGAATCACAGAAATGGAGATCACATGGAGTGTTATCAGCAGGGGAGTGTGTGGGGAGAGAGGGGGAAGAGGTACAGAGAATAAGTAGCATAAATGGTAAGTAGAAAATAGACAGGGGGAGGTTAAGAATAGTGTAGGAAATGTAGAAGCCAAAGAACTTATATATATGACCCATGGACATGAACTAAAGGGGGGAATGAGGGTGGGAGGGGGTATGTAGGGCCGAGGGGAATAAAGGGGGGGAAATGGGACAACTGTAATAGCATAATCAATAAAATACATTTTTTTTGTAAATTTCTTGCCTCAAAAATCAAGGCCAAACTTAGGAAGGACTTCAGAGAGGAAATATCACAGTGGACATATTTTGAATCACAAAAGAACTGCCTTACCCATTGAGGCAAGGTTGCTGTAGTTCTCCAGCATCACATCCTTGTACAGGCTCCTCTGAGCTGGGTCTAGTTGCTCCCATTCCTTCTGGGTAAAGGCCATAGTCACGTCTTTGAATGTTACCGATCCCTGTAATAGGATATTCTTGTTCAGTCTAATGTCATCCACACTCATGAGTGATTTGGACAGCTAATAACTTGTTCTTACCTCGACCATTCACTGTTGATCAGGATGTTATATAGGGTACCTATTCTCTACTCAATTTTGCATTTTTTCTTGAGAAACAAAAATCATATTAAGAAATGTCCCCGTCATGGACTGAATGTTTCTCCATCAAATTCATAGGTTGAAATCCCACCCTCCGATATGATGGTATTAAGAGAGAGGGCCTTTGGTAGGAAATTAGGATTAGATAAGGTCTTGTGGGTAGAATCTTCATGCATGGAATTAGTGCCCTTACAAGAGGAGAGAACTTGCTTCCTCTCTCTACTCTTTCTGCCAGTGAGGATAGAAGTCTGTAACCTGGAAGAGGTGATATGTCTCAAATCGGCATCCAATCCTGTCAGCTTCCTATTCCTCTTTCAAAGAAGAGAATGCCAAACATTCTCCTCTTTCTCTTTGAAATCTCCAACATATACTCCTCTTCCACTCTCAGCTGATGGATTTGTCTACTTCAAAGAGAAGACAAAGAACTACCTTGCCTTGTTAGCATCAATTCTACCATCCTGTCTCCAAACCCATACAATCGATCTTCCTTTCAGTTAAAATGGAAGAACTTTCCCTTGTCTCACCTACGGCCAGTCTGTCCACTTATGCTGTGGATCCCGTCCTCAACTACCTTCTCAAGGATTTCACCCCTGCAGTCAACCTTGTTTCTTTTGTACCGTCTACTTTTCCTTTTCTACTGGATCATTCCAACATACAAAGTTGCCTTAATACACAGGTGTCAAACACACAGCCCTCGGGCTGAATACAGCCCTCCACCTTGTTTTATCCAGCCTGGCAGCTCTGAGCTCCTTGCCCCTAGTTAAGGAGCAGTTACATTTCTACAGTCCTAAAGTTACATTCGGCCCTTTGAAGGCAACCACGAGGCTGATGTGGCACCTGGTGAAAATGAGTTTGACAGCCCTGACTTAATATCTATCATTCATCGGAAGAAAACCTCTCATCATCTCATGTCCCACCCAGTGTCAATTTCTTTTCTTCCTTTGCCAGCAAAACTCCTAGTGTCATCTAGACTTGCTGTTTCTACTTCATTACCTCCCATTTTTGCACTCATCCCAACAGAACTTTATGACTCCACTAAAAGAGCTACAATCAATCAAAATAACCATTGAGCTACATCTTGTCAAGGTCACCTTCTCTGTAGTCACACTTCTGGGACTCACAAGAGCATGTGACACAACCAATTACTCCCAATTGTTTTGAAAAGCTTTCTTCTCTATGCTTCTTTGACACCGCATTTACAGTTTTCCTCCTACCTTAGTTCGGTGGCTACACTTTTGTTTGTTTGTTTGTTTTTGTTTTCTATCAAACCTCTAAATGTCAGAGTGACTCAGATCGGTGTCCTGGACCCTCTTTTCTTCCCTATCTGCCTTCTTTCCTGGTCATCTTATCCAGTCTTAGAGCTTTAAATGCCATCTTTAGGCTGATGTCTTTCAAATATGGGTTCCCTAACCCAGACCTCTCCTAAGCTCTAAACTCACATATCTAACAACTGCTCAACATCTCTACTTGGACATGTCATGGGCATCTTGACCCAGCCCAAACAGAACCACTGCCATCTATCCTGGCTCCCATTCATATCCACCAAACCTGGTCTTCTCCAACACAACCCTTCCTCATAAATGGAATCACCATCTATCCAGTTCCTCAGGCCAAAAGTCTAGATGTAAATCTCGATTTTTTTTTTCTTCCCTCATGTTCCATATCAATTCATCAGTTAGTGCTACGGGCTCATCCCCAAACGTATTCTGAATGTGACTTTTCATTTCGATGCTACAGCCCTTTCCCAAACCATCGTCATTTCTTACTTCTAACTATTGCAAGAAACTCCCCTAGCTGAGCCCCCTGCACCTCTGCGCACCGACAGGGACTATCCAGTTTCCAACCAGCACAGCCACCGTACTCGCGGGCTCCCACAGCCACCCCAAACTGCGGACCCCCACAAACCTCCCCGTTAAGGAGCCCCGAAGCCTTCCAAACGGACCTTTCAGGGACTGCCACAGGCACGACCTGCCCCCCAACACGGTCACCGCAGATCTTTCAAAACACCGATTCCTTAAACTGTAGCACTCCCTTTCCGAACAGACCCCTCCATCGGTACTCCACAGATCTCTCAAAACGCTACCCGCCCCCTCTGACATCCACTCCAATTCCCAAAGCACCTATTTCACAGGCAACGGTAACGCTCCAATCACTGACCCCCAGTTAGACCATCTCTGCCCACCCGAGCGCCCCAGCCCCGTCGTCGCGCTCACCGCGGTGCTGCCTGCAGGCTCGGACACAGCCATCTCCGGTGGACACTCGGCCTTTTCGGCGGTCCTTGCACCCCTCCTCGGGTCCACGGCCCCTGGCTTTGTCAGGATCTGGTCGCAGTCAGAGATGGATAAGGCGGCCAATCCGAGCGCGGGTTCAGCGGGTCCTGCAGCGGCGATGGCGGTGCCCCTGGGTCTCGCCTGTGGGCGCCGCCATCTTGGCCAAGGCTCCTCCGTACAGCGGAGACCCGGGGTCTCCCTGCGGGCTCGCAGGCGGAGGCCTGGGGGTTGCTTTCTTAAGGCGTCCTGGAGTGGCGAGGTGCGAGCAGCCAGAAACTCAGATCAGTTACTGCTTGTAGAGCGCCTCGCGGCGCCTGGCATCCCGCCCCCGGCTCCGGAGTTTTCACTACCAGAACGCAGAATTTGGAGCTGCCGTTCCGAATCAGCGCGGCCAGCTGCCGGCAAACAGGGACCCGCAACGCCTAGCGCAGGCTCCATAGAGCTAGGATAACAAGGGAAATTGGAGGGAGAAAAAGCCGGATCGGGCAGATGCCATTGTTTCGTAGGGAGAGGAGACAACCCTTTGAAATATAGAATGTCATTTCATTTATGATATAAGAACAATGAGGAGGGGTGGGAAATGAAGCATCAGGTTAAGTGAACACAACACTCCTCACTGAGAACTCGGATTTGATGGAGATATTTCATCCAAATTATCAAGCAATTACAGCAGAAATAATTTCTCAATGCACTATTTCATGTATCAACATCATTTGACAATTACTTCTTGAGCTTTTACTATGTGCCGACTAGGTTGCTATTCTATGCTCGGCAATGGGGGAAAAGTGGAGACTCGGGTACACACACTTTTGTTCGACCGGCTGGAATTCACAATGGGACAGAAGGCTGGTGAACACACGTTGTTCCTTCTCTGGCCAGCCTGGCTCAGCTGGTTGGAACGTCCTCTTGTAACCGAAGGGCTGCGGGTTCGGTTCCGGTCAGGGCACATTCCTAGGTTTCGGTTTCATTCCCAGCCGGCGGGAAGTGGTGGGGGCGGGCAACTAATCAATATATGTTTCTTTCCCTCCATAAGAAAATATGTTGTTCCTTCTTCCAGAAGCAAGCATACCCTGCTTTGCACCTCCCACTTGGGTTATCCCCCCTGAGTTATCCCTTAGTCGGCAGTGGGTTGCATTTGCCTGCCTTCCCTCTCAATCTTCTGTCTGAATACCATCCTCAGCGCATCTTCCCTGAGTTCATACAAAAGATTCCCTAGTCCATGTAATCTCAAGACACTCTCTGCCTAGTGTCTCCAACCTATTACTGAAAATTTTTTTCTAACAAAAACAAAAATTGTGTTTGGCCAACAGATCACAGTGGTGTTTCCCATTTGTCCTCAGACAATCGTCTAGCATCAACCCGAGGGCCCAGCAAAATATGTTGTAGGTCCTGTGATCATCAAATTCTAACATGGTGACCATGATCTCTGCCCTGTAGTGACACGGTAGTGACACATGACAGTCGGTGTTCTACAAATCACACCTATTGTTGCCATTGACAGGTAAGTAACATGTGAGACAAACAGTAGCCACAAAGCAGATTTGGAACTTAGAAAGTGCCTGACCTCAGCACTCCTCCTGTGACCTTTGGCATGTAGATGACCTCTTGGAGCCTGTTTTCTCCATTGTGTCTTGGGGCAATATCCATTCAAGAGAGGTGGTTGAAGCCAGAAGAAAAAAACTATGTGAGTTCAATGCTAAGAACAATGGCAGGGGTTAAAAAGGGAGAAGATTTGCTCGTTGATTCTATTAGTAAATGTCAGAGAGAGGTAAGACACAGGATTGGTGATGTGCAAGGACAATAGAAAACTTGAAGAGTAGGCACAGCAAAATGAGAAACTGAGATCTAACGCTCAATGCAACTGGAAAAAGGAATTCCTTTGAAAGGAGGAGCATCAGATCAGTGTTTGGTGGCAGGTGGGGGTATAGATTTGCATAATGGTGTGGTGAAAGCATAGTAGGCGTGGACTAGAGTGGAAGTCGTGGGGAGTTTACACATTCACAGGCCTTCTGTTGATGTGTATGTGAACTTGCACCAAGTGCCTTGTCGGTATGTCAGTGAACTGACAATTAAAGATGTGTTCGACAATAGAACATTCCTCAAATCACCCAGTGTGCTCACTGGAGATAAAGGCTTGATTCTAGATGGGTTTCTACACGTTCACCTTAAAGAAATCCATTCTGTCTTTGAGGTACAGGCTGTGATAAAAATAAATAAATGAACACACACCTGTGTTTCTTTAAACAGATTTTATTTTTCATACAAAACAGGAAAATATCTGATGGGGAAAAGGTCCCAATCAATGACAGTTATACTAATCTGAGCCCCTAGGAGAAATGTTTTCCTCTGTAAGCTCTCCCTACAGATTGTCTGCTGGAAAACTGGCCCCATGGGTCACTGAGCTGGGATCCTCTAGGAGCGGGAGGGCTCGTCCATGATGAACAGAATTTCCCGGACCGGTGGATTTCAGTCGCGCTGTGGGGAGGAAGCTAGTCGCCTGGGATCCTTGCACGAGGAGTTGGGAGCACGGAATCCCGGTTGGCTCTCAGGCAGAACGGACTGGGTGAGGACGCCTGCCGCGAGTTCGCTTGCTAACGCTGGCTGCTGACAGGTGAGCCAGGGCTGCGAAGCGAGCAGGGTGTCAAGCTGGACAAGGGTCCATTGCAGGTTCGCCCCCGTGTGCGCCAGCTGCCAGCTGAGCCAGGCGCGCTGGGAGGCATCGACCTGCGTGCCACTGGCGGGCACTTGTAGGAAGGCGCCCCCCGGAGCCCGCAGCTCCTCCAGGGCTATCTCCAGAGCACCTGCTTTGTTGAAGAGCCTGGACATCAGGACTGCCGGAGGTTTGGGGGCTTCTGGAGACAGATGTTGGCGGCGGCGCTTTGGGGAGGTGGCCCTGCATGCTGGGCTGTCCTGGCAGCATCTGGGACCGGTGGTCTTCGCTAGACTTCTGGGTGGGGTCCTCCTGCCGTTGACTTGCGGGCGAGGGTGGGCAAAACCTGCGTGGGAAGTAAAACAGAAGGTTTTTTGGTGAGTGTGAGCGGCCTGACCAAAGTCGCCAGGGCCCCATCCCAATACCGACTCCCCCACCCCCACTCCCCACCAAGACTGACGGGTAGCCCTTCCACAATCTGATGGGAACCACTACCAGGTCCTGTACCTCCATCTCCCAGCTCCTCCGGGTTTTAGGGGCATCTCACCAGGGTCAGTGTTTGTCCCCTCCGTCCCTTGGGTGTTGGTTTGCACACTCAGGGCAGGTGTCCACGCTCCCATCTCTGCAAAGGCACAGCCCAGAACCTACCTGGTCTGTCCTGATGTCCTGCTCTGGTGGAGTTGGGTTTGTTCTCTCTTCTCCCTTGGGCAGGGGATAGTTGTCCCCTCACCTTCCCTTCTGGGGGTCTGTTTTCTTTGTGGCGGCTGTGAAGGGAATCATCAGAACTTCTCCACCAGTTGTACCTGGAGCTCTTAGCCATTTGGTTCTGCCTGGTGACCGCTGTGGATGGAGAGGAGGATAGTAATGAGTGAGTGGTCCCTGACCTGTCTCTGGAAGTGGGAGGAGACTGGATTAGTGGAACAGCCCTGCCCCCAATGGCTGATTTCTCCAGGATGCCCACTGCCTCCCTGCTTGGTGGCCAGCTGCCCAGAGCCCAGCCTTTCCCTTCACTCTCCATGTACCTCAGCTGCCTGTCATGCCTGCTCCAGGAAACCCTCCCTGAAGTCCAGATCCCAGAGGTGGCTCAGCTGGTGAAGCCCATAACTAAAAAGCATCCGGATTTTCCTGACTGCTTTCAGCGTATGAAGGTCAAACCTTCTGGGGCTTGCTGCTTTGCCCACCCCCAGAATCTTCACCAAAGTGGGGGGGGGGGGAGAGTGAGAGACAGAGAGAATTTAGAATCCTACCTCCTTTGCTGTGGGAGCTTTCTTCAGTTTCTGTGATCTTCTTTCTCCACCTCTCACAGTGCCAGTCTTCTCCTTTCTCTCCAATGGATGGGTTTCCCTTGGAGTAAATCCTTTCACATTCCCTGTGGGAGCGACCTGGTCTTCCTGAATGCTCCTGGCCAGATCTTCTGCCACTTGTCGTCACCCCTTCCATCTCATCCACGTCTTCCACCTGAGCCAGGCTACGTGTCTGGAGGCCTGAGGAGTGAACCAGGTAATGACCAGGCAGACAGAGATGCCTGGCTTTATAGGAGTGGGTCCCTTACTGAGTCATACCATCATTGCAGGGGTGGGGGTAGAGGGGAGTCTATGCCCAAAACACAGGAAATGGCTTGATGGGATTAGGCACTTGTTGGGTCTTCAGTCCACTCTTCAGCTGCTAATTTTGGAACATTTCCCCCTGCCTGGCAGCAAGCAGAAGCAACCAGTTCTGTGCTGTGTGTTGATCTCAAAGAAAGTGCAATCTTTGTGTTTTGTTTCTAGTTGCTCTTTCAGCATGGTACACGCCATGTATACCCAGGGGCAGCAAAGTGCTGGTGTAAAAGACTAAAAACCTCTTGAGTTCTTGGGTGTGAATTCTCTGTGGACTTTCCTCGTTCCTGCCATCATGGCAGGGAAACCACCATAGAGTCTATGTAATAAAAGAGTGAGATTAGGCTTCCAGTTAATGTTTTCTTCAGCCCGAGGGCTACAGTGCTCTGCTCTCCACAGCAGATCAAGGTGGACTTTGTTATTCGAACCTTCTTCATCTTATTTTCCCTTCACTCATCCCCATCCGACAAGATTGCCATAGGCTCGTGATGATATGTCAGGCTGTGCTGTCCTCAAAAAGCTTCTGCCTTCTTTGCTGACGAAGGTAATCAAGAAGACACAACTCTAGAAAGGACGATATGAAAATTCTAAGATAAAGGATAAGGTCAGATTTGCGAGTCCCAGGCCATCATCTCTCACGTGACATAAAATCCGTGTTTAAGTAGCTCCATCTTAAAGGACTTGTAATCTCTCTTCAGGGGACAGGTCACAGCTAAAGGACCGGTTTCGGCTAAATGGATGCACAGCCTAGGTGATTCCATCAGAGTCCCAGGCTTTCTACAAACAGTACTTTCACCTTGCAAATGGCTATGGCTTTTATTCTCTAAAACGGATGGCCCTCATGATCCCAAGCTGCTTGCCTGAGTGTCACGCTTCACAGGCAGGGGGCTTGGTCCAGAGCACAGGTAGATTACCTCCCTCCCGCATCTCTTCTTCAGAAAGAAGGCGGTGTTCTGGACACCTTCCAAATATTGCCCTTTCACCTCCCTCTGCAAAATGACCTAAGTACCAATTGGAACTCCTTTCCATAGTTACCTCCATCCTCTCCCCATCCTCCCACCCAACTCCACCCCTTCAGCTTAACCTCACTGGTGGCTCTGGAGGCCAGACACTGGTTGTCTAGGGAACCAGTGGCAAGTCCTTCGGGGCTTTAGGCACATCTCACCAGGGTCATTGTCTGTCTTCCACTGGTTTGCCACTCAGGCCTGTCTCCACATCTCTGCCTCTCCCAGTGCCCAGCCCTGTTCCCTTAAATTCCCTGTTCAGATCCAGTTGAGTGAGGCTATTTTTTTCTCCCTTGTGCCAAGGGTGGTGGTCCCTTCACCTTCTCACCATGGTCTACCTTTCCTTTTTGCTGCCTGCACGGGTTCCCCTGGGGCTTCTCCACCATCTGTGCCCGGAGGCCTCGGCCACCTGGCTCTGCCTGGTGATCTCTGTGGGTTATCAGGAGGAGTGGTCTTGTGCTACCTCTGGAATGTGGGGTGAGTTCATTATTCCCAGCTCCATTGATGCCCAATGTCATTAATGGCCACACCCCCAGGGGCCAGTATTTTAATAGGCACCACTGTTTTCAGATGTCTCTCTGCATGAAGGAGCCTTTGCTTTGTGTCTGTTTACATGCCAAGACTTCTGGCATGGTGCCACAAACACCTGAAGTCCAGACCCGGAGGAGGCTCACCTGGCAGAGCACTAACCACAAGGATTCCGGCCTTCACCTTGGGCTTTCCTCATCACAAATGCCGAGTGACGGTCAAATCCTCTGGGACCTCCTGTTAATCTCATCTCCACTCTAATCTCTTTTGTTTCCCAAACCTGTACAATCTATTATAATTAGTCTCAGAAAAGAATTTGGAAACCTGCCTCATATCCTCTGGGAGCCCTTCCAGGCCTGGACTAATTTCTTCTTTCTCCATTTTTCATGGGGAAGTCAATCTTCTCCTCTTCAAAGGACAAGTTTTCCTTGGATATAATACTTTCATATTCCCTGTAAGAGAGACCAAGAGGCTCCCTGGGGAGTCAGGTAGCCCTCAGCTTGTATTTTCTCTTTAGCAACACAACACCTCTATTTACAAGGTGGAAAAAGTGAAGAATTAAACATGTTCACAGCTAAACACAATGATGATTGTAAAACAGCAGCTTTACTGCCCTGACTGGTGTGCCTCAGTGGGTTGGGTGTCGTCCCTTGAACTGAAAGGTCACTGGTTGGATTCCCGGTCAGGGCACATGGCTGGGTTGTCAGCCAGGTCTCTGGTTGTTGGGGATTGGGGGCCACTGAAGACCTGCAAGAGGCAACTGACTAAAACACCAACATATCTCTCCCTCTCTTTCTCTCTCCCTTCCCCTCTCTCTAAAAATAAATGAATAAAATCTTTTTTAAAAAAAAACAAGCAAACCAGTAGCTCTACCAAGTCATTCTATTATTAAGGGTAAGTTAATGAAATAAGATACCAGAAGGATTTGTGGGCAATGGAAGTAGAAATCTTTGGAAATGGAAGGAGGCACAGAAAACTGAGAAAATAAGATCTACGTATCAATATAGGTCTAAAAATCAAACCCTGTAACAGGAGAGCCAAGGGCTATGTTTTGACAGGGGGGTGAAGATACTGCATGCCAAATGACGCAGTAGGAATGTCATATATAGGTATATGTATATGTTTTTGTTTTGTTTTGTTTTTTTGTTTGTTTTCTTTTAGAGAGAGGGGCAGGGAGGGAGAAAGAGAGGGACAGAAACATCAATATGTGGTTGCCTCTCACACACCCCCTTCTGGGGACATGGCCAGCAATCCACGCATGTGCCCTGACCGGGAATCGAACTGGTGACCCTTTGGCTCACAGGCCGCCACTCAATCCACTGAGCCACAGCATCCAGGTAATGGAATGTCCTATATTGTAATTGGAGTAGTGATTACATGAGTGTGTATACATGTGTACATATTTTCATCAACATGAGCATTAGCTCTGGGTGCATTGTGTGTACGTAAATTAAATCTATAAAGTTGATACAGTGAAAACCGTAGGAAAAAAAAAACAAGAATAATTGAATCAGGGAAATACATAAATAAAGAGAAAATTCAAAAGGTGTGCGAACAATTGGAAGAACATTTACTTAATCATGTGGTAAGTTTGCAACACTAAAGAAATTTGTTGAGTCACACTTAGAAACTAACGGACCGTCAGTCAAAAACATGTGACTTTAATTTCAACACTAGTATGAGTAGAGTATCTATGACATCCCTCAGGTAATCAAGTTTGCTCGTTTGGTTTAAAGGCGTGTAGGTTTCTGTATTAGTCTGTTAGAACGGCCATTAGAAAGCACCACAAACGGTATCTTAAACAACAGAAATTTATTTTCTCATGGTTCAACTCTGAGGCGCCAGGCTCACCTAGCAGCCCCTCCCAACACGAGCTGGACGAGGAGACCCACCAGGCCCTGCAGGTGGCCGTGGACGAGCTGCAGAGCCGCCTTACTCACAAGAGGCCCTGCAAGAGACGGTGGGTCTGAAGGAGGCAGCTGAGGAGCTGGAGGCTTGGTCGCGGTGATCTGATAACCTGACACCACCCTGGAGGCTCTGCCCGCACCCCACCCCTGCCACCCGGTCCCTGCCACACTGTCCTTTTAGCATGATAATACCAGAACCAGCTTACTTATTGATAACACAGGACACAGAACGGAGGCGGGGACAGGGTTGATTCGACTCCTATTTGTTTTATTTCAGAACAAATGGATTTAGCCATTAAAAGAAAAAAAAAACTCCAAGAAGGTGGTGGGTCTCCAGAATTTCTGTAATTGCGCGAGGGGCACGCGGCAGCCGCTAAACCGTAGGCTCTGAGCTTCGTTCACCGCCCTCCAAAGGCCAACAGAGCACGCCCGACTCGCGCCGGCGCCAACTGGCGCCTCGGTGGGTGCGGGGAAACGCCCGCGGCCTGGGTTCGGGCGACGTGGCGCCCCTTCCAGGGTAAGAAGCAGAGCCAGGTTTGCCGCTGGACGTGTTGCTCGCGGGGGGACACATCCCAGGCTTCTGGACTCCCCTGGGAGCTGCGGAAATAGTGAGTAAATAGCTGAATCTGCCAGCCTCGACCGCCCAGTCCATCTTTCATCTTCAGATCGTGATTTCAAGCACCAGTTTCCACCAATGGGAACCCGAGCTCCATGGAGAAGAGACACATGTGGGCGGTGCCAGAGAATGTGCGCTAGGAATAGGGAGCGTCCGTAGCAGTAAGGGAGTGCTCACAACGGGAGGGGAGAGGGCCAAAGGATGCTCATGCCTTTCACAAGACCTCTCACTGGGCAAGTTTGAGCATTAAAATAATGATGGCAACAGATGAAAACACATTAAGTGAAATAGCAATCAGGAGTCCACATTGACTTGTCTACCTCTTTGTAAATCGGGTACTGGTAGAATAGCTGTGATGCAATTAGCACTAGGACTTTTTCCATCGTGTTATGCTTGACTTTTTAATAGAACGTGTTAGCGAGACTTGTTTTTACAATTTATTGAGGCGATTGGAGGCTCAAAACCATCGAATCCAGTACTAATTTTTCACATTCAGGATTGTTTTGGGGAGAAATACCAACAATTTCAGAGAAAGAAAAAAATGTATCTACAATCAGGGGAAAATATACAAATATTGGGACCTTCCAATTGAATGCGTTGGGGACACTGCCCGGGAAAAACGTGTGACATGATTGCTTTGCTGGTGTGAATGATGGATTTTACAATCGTTAAAACTTTCCGTGTCCACTTTCCGCCACTGTTCCTTATACAGCTGGCCCCAGGCATTTGTATGTCACTATCACCTTTTCCCAATTTACAGTAATTGCATAAGCTAGATCACATCCAGATGTTTGTTTCAGTAAATGTTTGTTTTGTTCAAGTTTCAATAAAACTTTCTTCGGTCGTTGAACACATCCTTTTATTGCAACCATGCCTAAAAATCTGAGTCTTGAGTTCATGAAGGGCTACAGCTGTCATACAATCAAAAGATAAAGAAGGTATTCTGCTCCTTAACTCACATTGGTACTTCAGAAAGAACTCGACTTCCTGAATTTTATTACACAGATGAGCCACATTGCATCATTTACTATGTGGTTAGCTCTATAGATTTTATAATACTTTATATGTAGGTATTGAGGTCTTCGTGATCTTTTCTTTTTTAAAACATTCCGGCATTGAGGTGTTTGTGATCTTTTCTTTTTTCTTTTTCTTTTTTTTTTACAAATTTAGTTAAAGTTTGCTTTTACTGGTGAGGGGGGGGGGGAATGCAAACTGTAATTGAAAAAAAAAAGTTTGCCTTTACCGTATAGCAAAATAATATGAGCAGAACCATATACTTAATAATCACAGATTAAAGCTTATCCTTTATCTGTTCCTTCACTTCATTACAATGAGAGTAAACAAAAGCTCCTTTAAACTTTAATCCTCCCCAGTTTAAGTCACTCCTGGTTAAGCAAGTGTCACATTCATTTGTTTTCATTTATAGGATTGCTTTTCCCAGAGTCTTTAAGATTTCTCACGAAATAGAAGTACTAGGGTTGCTGTTTTGGTGTCCACCATTCTGCAGGATGTCTAGTGGTCTTTTTCTTTCTACTTTTAGTGGATTGTCTTCTCTCTAAACTGCTTTATTTATTTTTATTTTTTATTTTTTAATTGAGTCTAAAGAGAGGGGAAGGGAAGGAGAAAGAGAGAGCAAGAGACATCGATGTGAGAGAGAAACATGGATCAGTTGCCTCTTGCATGTGCCCAAGCCAGGACAGAACCCCATACCCAGGCACGTGCCCTGACTGGTAATCAAACCAGTGACCCTTCAGTTTGCAGAACGAAGCCCAACCAACAGAGGCACACCGGCCAGGTCTTCCTAAACTGCTTTATAAACACTATGTCCTAATATATTAAAAAACATTTTCAGAAATAGGAATGCTTCTAATAACAAAAACAAAACATGGTTTGTGATCTCTTTTCGGAACACGAAATTAATGATATTTGCCAGGGTTTAGATTAAAGTTACATGTTCAGAGTATTCCAACACTTGGCTAATTATGAACTTGATTTTCTATACTGGGTCCTGAAATGAGGGCGAATTCACCGTTTTCTACATTGCTTAACCTTCTATTCTACACTCACTAGTCCTTTCCTTGAACAATATCTAAGGTCACAAGAAGATGAATTTTGGCCAAAATATCCTTCAGGGTTGGGTTATTTAAGACTTGTAAGTGTACAGTGTAAGAAATTATCTTGTCTTAGAGCAGTAGATATATTCCCTTTGTGCACTCTGAAAGTCTAGTGGCCAAATTAAGAACTTAGGGGAATGAAGACATCATATCCGGGGCCTATCTGTACATATTTGTTTCTCAGTTAAAAATGCACAATTGGGCCCTGATCAGTGTGGCTCAGCTGGTTGGGTGTCATCCCGCAAAGCGAAGGGTCGCCTGTTTGATTCCCAGTCAGAGCACATGCCTGGACTGCGGGTTTGGTCCCCTGTCAGGGTGTACACAAGAGGCAGCAGAAATAAAATAAGGATAATTATATTTAATTTTTAGAATTATTAGAATTATTTTAAAAAGTAAAGGAGATATTATACTTAGGTCAGTGTTTGGTACCTAATAAAAATTCAATTAGTTCGGATCCCAGCGGTGCCTCCAAAAAAAAAAAATTCAATTAATGGACTGGCAAAGAAATTGGCTTCATTTATTTATTGAACAAACATTTATTGCAGCTCTACTTGGACCAGGATCTTATCTAATTACTTGGGATAAGTTGGTAAATAAAATAACTGCTCTGTTGGGAATTCCTGAATTTCATCTAGAAATTGTACTACTAGTTATTTACCAAAGAAATGAAAACAATGTCTCCTTCTCTGTATATGAATATTCATAGCAGCTTTATTCATCATTTCCCCAAAGTGGTTAGAATTCAAATGTACATATACCTATTGTAGTATATTTATTCAAGAGAAAACTGCTTAGGAATATAAAGAAACAAATTATTGGCACATGCCACAACATGAGTTGATTTCCAAAACATCATGCCAAGAAAATGAACCAGATACAAAAAGTATATTCTGGCCCTGACTAGTGTAGCTCAGTGGGTTGGGTGTCGTCCCTCAAACGGAAAGGTTGCCGATTCGGTTCCCAGTAGGCAGCCGATCGATGTTTCTCTGCCTCTATTTGTTCCCTCCCTTCTCCTCTCTCTAAAAATAAGTAAATAAAATCTTTTTAAAATAGTATATCTTGTGTGGTTTCATTTACATGAGCTTGTAACCTGCTAAGAAGTAAATCGTGTTTGGCACAAAACGTGACATAAAAAATCACTCCCACTTCATCTGCCATTTTTGTTTCTCTGATTTTATTGTTTTTGGCAAAGCATCATTTATTAAGATAGCAGGTTGGATATTTTAAAACTCTTCCGTTGTAGAAAATCAGGATGAAACGTGGATCACTAATGGCTGATAGCCTTTTGACCTGCAATAATGCCATCAAGCCAGCCGACGTGAAGAGTCTCCGTGACAGGCATCCCTTCTCAAGGTATCCACCCATCTGGGATATCTCATTGTCAAGGTCAGAGTTAAACTGGAGATCTAACGGGTAAATGCCTGTGTCCTGTCCTGTTTCTAGGTTCCATACAGATCAACACAGGAAGATCACAGAGGACTCTTCCACCTCGAGGGCCACCTGTATGCTTCGAGGACAAGACCCTGCGTCCTATGAAAAAGGCGGTGTGAGGAGGGCACAGGACACTTACCAAAGAGGGCATGCCAGCCCGAAGACCTCCCTCAGGCACGGCCTTTGTGCTCAAAGAGAGGACACACACACACTTCGCCAGGACGCTGCCCTGCACTCCACAGTGTCCTTGTCATGCATCAGCAGGTAACTTGGCCATGCAAAGCCTTTTCCTCATTCTCTGCCTCCTTTCCCTGAGGTGCTCTGTGTGGCTGTAAGGGGAACACTGTCACCTGTGAAGGCTGGCTGACGCTTTGACCTGCAATAACATCATGCAGCCAGTCAGTGGGGAAAGTCTGCGTGGCAGGGCTCTCCTTGCTCAAGGTACACACTCAGCGGGGAGACCTCATTGTCAAGTTCAGCGTTAAACTACACACATAGAGGATACTGACCTGATTCTAGGACCTGTGCCAGTCTGCCCAGGACCCACCATCCCACTCAGTGCTCACCCGGCACTGTGTCCGTGTGGCTCTGGACGTTGTTCCCTTTCTCCATCCCCTTCTGGGGGTGACATTGGCAGGAGACGTGCCCCGTGCAGAAGTCTAATGTTCTGTCCCTAGCTTTGAAGTTAAGGCCCCGCTGTGGTGGCTGGAAAGTAACCTGCATTTCTTGTGCAAACACTGAGATTCTTGTTTAAAGCTGTGACCGCCAGGTGCCTCTCCCTGTAGTTTTGCTAATAATGAGACCTCTTTGGCTCTCCCCCATCTTTACCCTCTGATCAGGGAGAGGAAGAGGAATGAACCCTCCTGCACCCCAGCCCAGGGCGTGGGGTGCACAAAGCTAGCACTGGTCACTCCACACGCAGTCCCACCCCACAGTCCCCTGTCACCTTGTTACACTCCTCCTTCATGCAGCTGTCCGGAGTTCAAGGTCGTGAGGGGGCAGGACAACGTCTGGCTTATCTGTGTCTGGATGGAGTTATAGTATTCTCATGAAGAGAAGTTGCTGAATGGTTTATAGTATTTCCTAGTGTTTGTTTATAAATGTATTGAGAAAAATGAACGTTTTAAAGAATGAGACCTCTGAGCAGTTACAACGAAAAGGCCTAGAAATGGATAGGTCTGGAAGAGCCCTGTCAGCCTCGGGACGACTGAAAGGGACCCTTCCAGGCCCTGAGCCCCAACTCCTGGGGTCCCCTGAGTGTACACCTCCAAAGTGAGCCCAGGCAGTCCACCGTACACAGCTGCCACAAGAAACACATATTGTTTAGGATCCTTGCTAAGGATGAGCAGGGATGTTCCTCTTCAGAGGCTGGCCAGGGAGAGGGTCCACAGAATTTATTACATGTATGCAAACACTGCTTCTGGAGATGGGACCGCTGAGTGGATGAGGTGAAGGACGATTTCAGGACCGTGATGGATGACACCCTCCAAACCCCGTAGCTGAAGCTGGGGTGGCCAGGACCTCCTTGGTCCATTGCCCACAGAGGCAGCTCTGGCTTCTAGTGGTTGGGGCTCTGCACACAGCCTGACATGGCTCGGTTTTCGTCCTTTCCTTTTCTCAGTGGATGGAAACCCTGAGACAAACGGCTCACCCCGTTTCCACTTTCCCCTTGGCTAGAACCTGTAGCAAACCAGGCCTTCATATCCCCATGAGCCTTTGCTGGATCAGGGTCCTGAGCTCGGAGACTCTTTTCCCAGGAGAGGTGGAGGAATCCTGAGAGTGGGAGAGGCCTGCCTGAAGCACAGGTGCTGGTCCTGGAACCTCAGAGTTCCTGGCCTTCGGGCCTTGTCTTGACCCTCCCACCTCAGACTGGGGCAGAGCGACCTCAGCCTGCTTGTGTCAGCAGGATGCGGAATTCGTGTCTTCCCCCTGTTTAGGGAAGGAGGGAGCCTTGTCATCATGGGTACTGTGTCTGTTTGGTCCCAAACCAGGCTGTGAGGCTGTTCCACACGTGTCTTCCCCAGCTGTGCCTGCTCCTCTAGCACTTGCTGTCACTGCCCCTTGCTCTCAGGAGTTTCAGATTGACTAGGAAATTGTTGTGGCAAGAGCTCTGACATCTCCAGCTTTTTCTTCTGCTTTTCTTCCATCCTGAGCTGCATGGCCTCCTTGTCAGTCACCGAGACACGAAGCTTCTGCAGTTCCAAGTTCTCCTGCTTCGGGTTGTCATTTGTTTTGTTGTTCTGGTAGAACTCCAGCTTTAGGGCATCACAAGTTTTGGGTAGTTGTTTGCTGCACCTGCCCACCTGTTTCTGCTGCGTGGAAACGGCACACAGCGTCCACTCCAGACCTCGACACGCTGTTGGGAAGATCTCATGAGACCAGCAAGATCCTCCACCTCTCCCATTCTTGGCCTGGCTGCTTGTTGAGAATGGGCCAGGGCTGTCTGTAAGTCTGTCTTCTCAGACACTAGAATCCCTGTAGTCTGGATATAAATCTGTAATTGCTTTCTCAGAACCTCTTGCCCCTTCACAAGCTTTTCTTATATTTCTGCTTCTCTTTTTCTAGTTGACCCGCAACTTCCTGGTTCTGTTGTTTCTCCAGAGCCTTTATATTAGCAAAAGATGTTAGTCCCTCCACTTGGACAAAGGATGCAACTCATACACGAGGTCGATGAGCTGCTGGGAAAGCTGACGCAGGCTCTCAGTAGCTGAGAATGTGCTTTCAGACAGGACAAAAGGACCATTTCCGGGACCATAGTTCTGAGTTGATGAAGTAGCACTGGGGAAAAGGACACTGCCAGGTGACATGGTGTCATCAGAAGACAGTGCTGTGGGAGTGGCATGGTCTTCAGGTACATCCTCAGGCACGTGACAACCATCAGAAGTGGCTGTCTCAGGGCTCCGGCCATTTTTAGTCTCTGCTTTTACATAGTCCCTCCCAGAACACTAATGCCTCTCTACTGCAGAAATTCTCTCAGCTTTTTCCTGGCCTTGGTCAGTTTGTTCTCTCAGACTTCTTCCGACATCCCGAAAAGGGGAGACCTCCTTGTATTTTGAATGCGCCCTTTAGTGGATCAAGTGACAAGCCCTGAGCACCTCGTTCCCAGGGTTCTCTGCTACTCCCCTGAGGTGGGAGGTCCCCAGTCCTGTCTCCCCTCTTTGGTCCTCCTCTCCTGCTGAGGCTCTCCTGGGGTCTCCCTCTCTTGAAGTGGTGATAGATTCTTGACCTGTCTGCTGTTCTCCCCATTGGAGGGACTTTAACCCATGGACTCCCTGAGATGGGTACATGTTGTGAGATGCTGATCATGAGAGAGGATGCCATATAGTGAGGAGAGGGGACCCCAAGATAATGGGGGGGTATGCATGCGAGTGGGATCCAGAACCTGGTTATGGTCTAGGGGTAGAAGGGAAAAGGTAAGTAGGGGGGACAGGTGGGACCCAGTGGTAAAAACGGATAAGAGACAGAGGGCCCCCTTTGTTGGAGGTGGTGAAATGGAAAGTGAAGGGCTTGTGGGTAAGAGGAGGGTGGAGGCAGTGTCATTGATGACCCCATGGGTGTAAGGTGACAAAGACTGTCCACTTCGGTGGTCACTCTGCCACAACCCTCAGAGCAGAGACCTGGTGGTAACTTCTCCGTGATTTGACTTCCAAAAGAAGTGTGTGCAGGAGACAGGGACTTTCAGAAATATCTCGGGGACAGGCGAACCTGGCAGGGGTCCCAGGCCCCATGGCCCTGCCTGCATGACAGCCTGTTATCCCTCACCCAAGCCTTGTTTCACAGCCCTTACCCATGGTTCTCCCATTCACGTCAAGGCCAGGCTTCACTGGTGCTCGGTGGGCTAGCTAGGAAGAGGGACACCTAAGTCACCGAAGAGAACGCTCACCTCTCCCAAGAGAAAGCTGGTCCAGTGCTGCAGCGGGCCTTCCAGGGAAGCTCTCCAAGGTGGAAAGCTGCAACCCAGGTACCGTGGTGCTGGCTGGAGCAGGGGGATCTCTCAGAAGCTCTGGGATCTGTAGCATTTGGATAACTGCCCTTGTCCCCACTGGTGCCTGCTGGGCCCTACCTGTTTCCCTTGAGCCATGGTCCAATTTTTCCTGAGCATTCCAAACTGACTGCTCTCTCTTCTCATGTTGGTGCAAAGAGAGGGAAGAGGGAAAGGAGAGACCAGTGTCCCAGGCCTTTTTGGTCCGAGCCTAGGGTTCACTTACTATGTTCCTGTTGTGTTCTTTTTAAAATGCTGGAACATTTCTGAGCTCAGTAACAGGAAGATCACACACACGCCCACAAAGATGAAACCCAACCCCCGGAGCTCCCTGAAGTACAGAATAACCCAGCCATGCTCCTTCTTTCTCTGAAGCATCCCGCAAAGAGAATGTGCGTCTCTGTCTACAGTTCCAGGCCCACGTCACAGAGGTATGGGACAGTTATAAAGGGTTATTAATAGCAGGGGAGGGGACACAAAGAGACATCTGTACCCATGGTCACTTTTTCACCAGCCAGCCCAGCAGAACCCACCATCCCTCCTGTCTTCTAGGTCCTTCCACCCTTCTCTGGGGTTTCCTATTTTTCACCTCCAGGCTTTCCATGTGTGTATGTGTATATATGTGTGTGTGTGTATACACACATAGTATATCTAGTACTGCTTTTTCTCTTACAAGGCCAATATTCCATGGTTCCCCTTCTTCCTCATCATACAGGCTTGGGTACCACCTGCACTGGTGAAGGTCGGAAGTATTTTCAGGTTCTTTTTTGAATTTCCTGGCACTGTGAAAACAAAGAAACAAACAAACAAAAAAAAAACCCAAAACCTTTGGATACTATAATACCCTGACAGAAAGTACAAATATCTCAAGCACAGAGAGTTCTGGGTCATCACACACTCAATAGTGTGAAGAGTATGAAACTACATCTGTGTCAAAAGTTGCTTTGTTTTCTTGACATGCTTCCTTACTGTTCCCTGCCATCACTGTTAGGACTACCTCTCCCGTCCTGCCACTGACAGCCACCTTTTCCTGACCTCCAACAGTGCTGGTCACATCCACCCAGCACCATGTGACACCTTTCTTGTTACTTACCCCTCACAGTGACCCTCTGAGAGAGCTCTGGTGACTACTCCTGTATTAGAAGAGGACACTAGAAAACACGGACTAGCTCTGCTCATTGCCAAGGCCACAATGCTAGGGAAAGGCAGGGCTGCATCTAGCCAGGGACTCTAGCCCAGGGTCTCCTTCTTCATCTGCTACACTGTGCTGTGAAACACGACAGTCGGGGAATAGGCCAGTTCCGTGCAAGTGGGGGTGACGGAGAGTAGGGACTGACCTCCACCTGCACATTGTGGGGGCTTCACACACACCCTGTGCACGCTCTCTTCTCTTGTGGCTCAGACACCTCAGGGGGTGTGAGGCTCACAGTAGGGAAGGGCCATGCTCAAGGGCCACAAGGGCCACAGCCGATAAGTGGCAGAGTCAGATTTGAGCCCCAGGCAGATTAGGGACCATTCTTTTCTTCTCCATTTCATGGAGGACGGGAGGAAACTGAGGCCAGGTGGGGTTACATGAGTCATAGTCACTTCTCTCTGGTGAGGCCTGATCAGCCTCTGCACGTGGTTGGGGTTGAACTTGAATGAAGTCCTAAAGGGGCCTACCTCTGAACTGAATGTTCAGATGTCACTCAGACCCTCAGAATCCTTCACCTTTGCTGTACCTGTTTCAGAAAAATTTAAACACACGCCTCTAATACACTTTTGTATGAGGTTATTATATACACATGTGCTGCAGTAGTAAAATATTGTGCCTATTACTAAATGTGTATTTATAATTTTTTAAAAATCTGTATAAGACACTGTAAATTTATATTCCTTTTAAATTATGTAAGGGGTATATCTTTTACCCTCACAAATGTCACGATTAACAAACAAGTGCCTGCCCTGACTGCTGCGGCTTGGTGCATTGGGCATTGTCCCACAGGCCGAGGGGTCGCTGGTTTAGTCCCAGGTCCGGGCACATGCCTGGGCTGCAGGCCAGGTCCCCGGTTGGGGTGTGTAAAAGGCAACCATCAGTGTTTCTCTTGCATATCAATGTTTCTCTCCTTCCCTTCCCCCTCTCTAAAAATACATTTAAAAAAATGATGTACAACCAAGAGTGAGCCATGATGTAAACTGTGGACTCCGGGTGACTGTGACTCGTTGGTACAGGTTCGATTGTAACAAATGTACCACTGTGGTGGGGACGTTGGAAATGGGGGAGGCTGTGCATGTGTGGGTGGGGGGGCACATGGGAAATCTCTGTACTGTCCCCTCATTTTTGCTCTGAGCCTTAAACTGCTCTTTCAAAAAATAAAAGTATCAGAATAAAAAAACATTGACAATAATGTTTCAGTGATGGGGATGATTGAGAATGCTTCAGTTCTCTTCTATGGGTTTAATTTTTGAATTCCGACCTTGAGTAAGATATTCTTAGGATAAAACATGCAAACAAGAAAACTGGCTGTTTTTTCCTAAAGCCAATTTTAATATAAACTCAAAAATTATTTCACGTGGAAACTTTTAAAAATAACAAAATAACCCACTCCAGAGCTTTGTCCTAGGATGTACATCACCTGCCATAAATGAAGTCCCTCCCCCACCTCCACCTGAAAGTCCTTCAGTGCTTTTCAAACTCGAACCTGCCTCAGATCCTCCTGGGGAGGATTCCTTGACTCACAGTTTACATGCCCCGCTCCCACTGCTCTGGCCCAGAAGTATCTGGGCTGGTGCCTGATATATGCATTTTTAACAAGTTCCCAAGTGACGCTCATGCTGCTTGTCCTGTGACCACCCTTTGAGAGCCACACTCCCAGATGGTAGAGTTTAAAGGACAAAGGTGGAGTCTCCTTTAAGGGTGCTCATCTTGCGGGTCCAATGGTACCTAGACTGACAGTGAGCCTTCCAAGGAAGGAGAGACTTAGCCAGGACAGCGCTCTCTTTACACTAGCCCGGATTTGACAGTTATATTTCCACTTGGCAATGCTGTGTATAGAGACTATTAACAGCTCCAGATGCGCCCACATAACTTCCTTTTAAGGAAAATGGTCAGAACTTTTTTTTCCTGTAAAGATTTCTGGTGCTCTCGCCACGTGGTTGAGGGAAAGCAACACCACAACAGCGATGGGACGCGACGTTGTGGCCACAAAGTAACCCGAATTCTGAAAGACACGATCAGTCATCTGGTGGGAAGTGTGAGTGCTCGGCAGATAAAAAGATGTGGGCATCACACCAGGCACAGTTTCTACTGTTCTGGTTTCTCTGGAGCCCAAGTACCTCCCTGTCTTGGCAGTTCTGGAGCCCAGAGGGGTCCTACAGATGCTGGTGCCTGTGAGGTGACTTTGATAGGAGCAGGGTATGGGCGGTAAGATTCTAGTACCAATTCCAATGCATGGGTGTGTTTTCCCCGCACCACGGGGCAGTTCTCTGACAGCTGGGGGCCGTACAATTCAACTCAAGTCTGACACTATCTACCTAGGTCGGTCTCACAAGATCGCCCCCCCACTTCAGACACCAACCCCAAGTCCAGGTTGTTTGTTACCTGTACTCCTGACGGACAGGCTACAGATTAGAGGTTCCGACAACTCCTCCTTGGGTTTGATTAATTTGCTGCACAGAACGCAGAGAAACATTTACTTACTAGATTACTGTATAGTATAGAAGGATATTCCTTGGGACAGTCAGATGGAAGAGGTGCACAGGACAAGGCATGGGGAAAGGGCACAGAGCGTGCACGCCCTGTCCCGACACGCCATTCTCCTTGAATCTCCCGTGTTCATCAACCTAGAAGCTCTCTGACTCCCATCCTTTCGCGTTTTTATGAGGTTTTCATTACGTAGCCACAATTAAATCCTTGGCTGTTGGCAATTGATTAAACCTGGCTATGAATTACTTGAAATGTGGCTGAACAGGAATCAAACCCAGGCAGAGAATGGGGCCCAGGGAGGGATGCCGCACCTTGCTGCTTACGGCAGAACTGACCTGGAATCAGCATCCAGGGCTGCAGTTCTGGCGTTTTCCCTCTAGGTGTCCTCAGAGGAAGCACTACCCTTGCTAGCATAACAAGATGATCTCACGGCCCTATCAAGTCAAAATGTCCCACGATCTCTGTTGTTTCTTCTGTCCACTCTTGACCAAGTGAATGGGGGGAACCTGTAAGGGAGTGCCTGATTTCCTACTTATTATAGGTTCCCACCATCTCCTAGGGGCTCAGGGACCTGGTGGAGGCAACAGAAACACATACAGCATCTCAGCATTAATTCCCTCCTCAGCAGAATGCTGTCACAATAGCCCTGGGGGAGGACTCTTTAGGGAGTGATGGTTCGCCCCATTTTACAGATGAGCAAACAGTTTCAGAGGGTCAGACGCAGACTCACAGGAGGCTAGTGCTGAAAAGGACGTCAAAGATTAAAGGACGATTATCTCACTGTCATTTTACCAATAGGGAAACTGAGGCTCAAGACTGTGTGACCAGGAATAGGCATGGTAGTGACAACAGTGAAACCCTCAGGTCCCAAGACTCCCAGTCGTGTGTTCTTCCCTTTAAATTGTGCCTTAGTTTCCTCACCTGTAAACTGAGGATGATAATAGTGCCCAACTCATAAGGTGGTTAAGAGCAGTTAGAGGTAAGCTCTCAATGAGTAGCTAGTCTACAATGCTGCCTGCACTCACGTTTTAACTCCATTTAAAGTGTATTCATGACGACTTTGGCTGGAAGTGACCCAAACAGGCTTTTCATAAAATACTCACCCTTTTGTCCTCTGCCGTGGTGGACTGAGAATGAGCTGGGTGCTCAAGGTCAGTGAGAGTCAAAAGAGTTGAGGACACGTTGTGTGGAGAGCAGAGAGGTTGCCGTGGGTCGGGGAATGCTGCTTCTGCAGCTGTAAAGAAATAAGCAGAGCCCTGGCTGGTGTGGCTCAGCAGGCTGAGTGCCAGCCTGTCAACCCAAAGGTCCCTGGTTCAATTCCCATTCAGGGCACATGCCTGAGTTGCAGGCCAGGTCCCCGGCGGGGAGCATGCCAGAGGCAACCTATCGATGTTTCTTTCCCTCTTTTTCTCCTCTCTAAAAAATAAATAAATAAAAATTAAAAAAAAAAAAAGAAAGAAACAGCCTGATAGTCCCCCATTGCAGCAATGAACAGAAAGAGGAAGGACGCCCAGGCCCAACTGGCGGGTCAAAGAATTATTGTCACTTGTGTCTGACCTTGCCTGACACAAGTTCCCTGAAAGAAGGGCAGCTGAGTCCTCACGGCAACCAGTGCCAGTCACCAGAGCACAGAACAGCTCTGTGTGTGCTCCTGCCTCTCTCCCCATGGCGCTCCTGCACCCTGCACAGCACCTTACGGTTTTTCAAGGTGAAACTCGGGCAGATTTCGTCTTGGCTCATCCTCACAGCCTCCCTGCGCGGCAGGCAGAGAATGCCGGCCTTCTTTTCACGAGGCTCACATCCCTCCTTTGCAAGCCAGGAGCTGAGATGCAGAGAGGGTTGTGCATCTGTGCATAGGGTCACACAGCTAGGACGCGGCCTAGCCGGGACTACGGTCTCTGAGTCCCTGTTCAGTCCCGCGCAAGTCTTTGCTCCAGAGGACTGCACTGACTGGGCAAGGTTCGAGTCTTGTATTTGCTTTGCTCGAACCACAAATACTCAGAGACACTTGATACATTTCCATGGGAAAATTTCCTCCTTGTTCTCCCTCTTTCTGTGACCACTCTGAGCCCTGTATCACTGCCTAGTGTGGGGGGATGGAACCCCTCAACGCACTCAAATCATTTGTGCTCCAGGAAATCCCCAGGCCCGGTGATGACGACATGCCATTTTAAGTGGTCACATTTCTGGGGGGAAAATGTTTTTCTAACAATTACAGAGGACCTCTAAGCATTAAAGAAAAAAGCCTTGCACAGCAATTCCACTCCTAGGTATTTACCCAAAAGAAGTGATAATACATGTCTACAGAATCACTTGTACATGAGAGTTCATTGTAGCTGGACACAACCCGAATGCACATGGACAGGAAGTGATGTAATCACACAGCAGGACACTGCTCAGCAATGAAAAGAATACACGACAGACATGAATAAATCTCAGAGACATTGGATTTACCAAAAGGTGCCAGACACAAAAGAGTGTATACTGTAAGATTCTATTTAGATGACCACTGTTCTAGAACAGACAAAAGAAACTGTGATAGAGCAGAATTGTTGCGATAGAGGGCAAGAACCGTGGTGGGGAAAGCTGACTAGAAGGGGCTACAAAGCACCTATCTAGGAAGATGTAAAAATGTGCATCTTGTTTGGGGTGACAGTTTTACAGGTGTGGACATTTGTCAAAACCCACCAAAGGGTACATAATAATTCACTGAGTAAAATAATAATGCCTTATTAAATTATATTTCATTTTTTAAAAGTCAAAATTGAGGGAAAGGTAAGAGTCACTTTGGAAGAATGTGTTTTTCCCATAAGCACACTCACACACAGATTTTGATCTGCATGTAAGGCTCCATGGGTAAGTGGTTATACTAAAATATGTATGTGTATTAAGTGTGTGGTCACTTGGGGGGGGGGATTTTCAATGATGACCCTTGGCTTTTTGCCACTGAGTGAACTCATCTTTGACTGAGTACCCATTATAGGTCTGGAAATGTCTAAAAGCTGTGGACTGGAGATACAGACGAAAATCAGACACAGGTCTGTCCTGGAGGAGCCCTCGGTGGCATACAGGAAGGAGGTCTCAAGAATGGCTTAGGTAAGAATGAGAAAAAAAGTATCCAAAATTGTTCAAAAAAATATCCATGAGACGGTGCGGGGCGCTAATGGTGGATCAGGGAAACTGAGCTGAAAGGGGTTTGACAGGCTAGGAAGGGAGGGCGGTCAATGCAGGGAGCAGCTTCTTTCACTCAACCAGAGTCTGATCCCCGCTTACTGGGCCCCTTGATGTGCTCCCTAAGGAAGGCCTTTTTGCTTGCCCCGAGGAGGGGCCTCTGGAATCAGATTGCTTGGGGTCTGGTCTTGACCAGCTGTGCGTCCTAAGCAAGCACCTCGGCCTCTTTGAAAAGACCGTGATCATCATGGTGTCAGGTGTGGTGCCGAATTAAAAGCACCATCCGTGTGAGGTGGTTGGCAGAGAATCAGGTGCAAAGTAAGTGAGCAATAACTGTTAGGTGTCAGTATTGCTACTGCCGTCCCTAATATATGCCAGATTTGGGCCAATAGCACAAAGTGGAGTCAGGCCTCCTGCATCTGAGTCCAGCTGGGGGAGGGGCATCCACTGCTGTTTCCCCCTCTGAAAGAAAAAGGCTCCTTCAGATTCCCTGGAGCTCTGATAGAGCTTTCTGAGCTCTCAGTTTTCTCAGTGACTGCAGAAACAGGCCAGGTGACCTCTTTACCTGGTTCTTGTGCTCAATTCATTTTGGACAGAAGCACCTTTGAGTTGCTTTCTGGAAGGTGGTGGCCCCATCTGCCCTCCCTCGAACCAGGTAGAGGCCTGCGGAGACAGTCTGCAGGGGACCTCTCCTCTATAGGGAAGGAGACTTTCAAGAGCTGGGCTAAGAGTAGCAGCCTAGACGGGCTGGCCCTGGGTCTGGAAAGCCACATTGGAATCAACCCTGGTCCCACAGGAAGCAGTGCGGGAAGGGGTTTGCCAAGTAAGTGACAAGGGATGTGAACTGGCCATTAACCCCGCAGCCTTCACATCTCGCACTTACCTCCAGGGGCTTGCCCATGACCATCAGTGAGCACTCACCCGTTCCTCCTTCCCCTTCATTTGAAGTTGGCATTCACAGAAAACCATATGTATGCACACACACATCATTCCAACATTGATCCACATTCTTAACTCGCATACTAGCTCACACAAACTGACTCATCACTCACTCTGACTCACAAGTACAGAGTCATAACTGCACCAAGCACATGTGCACAGTTACACACGCACTCATCCTCTAACAGGTAAGCACACTCACCATACATACAGCCACATCCTCACCACACACAAGTGGCCCTTCCTCCACGACGCTGACCTCTCCCTGCCAATCATTTCTGAGCCCTCAGAAAGGGACAATCAGCCATGTTCGGGGGAAGATGCCTGGACCTCTGGGTACTCGGCGAAAAAAGCCTCCCTGACCTCTACACCTGAATGTGGTTCCTTGTCCTGCCGTATCTGGGACCCAAACAACGCAGGGTGCCTGTCGAGTGAACAAATAAAGTTACCAACTGCTTGTTAGGGTGGTCGATGATGCGGGCTGTGAAAGAATTCACAAAGAGAAGACAGTGCCAAGAGTCAAGTTTTTATTTTTGCTTTCCCAAGGGAGGGCTCGGGCTCGGTGTGGAGAGGTGCACTAGCACCAGCCCCGATGGCGGGGTGGGGGCTGTGAGTGTTTATGGGTAATCAGTGGTGGTGGAGCAGGAGGTTTCAGTTAGGCTGCCGTTCGTTTCGATGTTACCTTTGGGTGCAGGGTCCAGTCAATGGTCGCTGCGGTCTGGGACCGTACTGTTTCCTCAGGTCCCAGAGCCTCTGCGCCTTCACTGCGCTTCCCGTAATTTTCTAGTCCTGAGAATAAAGGCTCATCAAACAATTAGGGTCAGTCATGCTTCATGGGGTCCAGCCAGCTCTGGGAAAGAGGGTCTGAGAAAGTGCCTTTTGTTCGATTTCTGCTTATCATCAGATTCTTTGTGTTTGCCCAAGTCACTGCTGTGGTGTGACATCACGGGGTGACTTCAATTATTTTCTTCCAAATTTACACACGTCCTTCGTTCGGCTCCACTATGTATTCTTAATATTAATCACTTAGAAGAGAAGAGCTGATACATAGGGAGTATCAACCACAAAGAGAAAGAAGTGCCGTGATGAGGAGGAGTTCTAGACTTGAGGTCTGGGCATGCTACCTGCTAATGTGAAGGCTGCTCAGGACAGGACATAAATGAGTTCCTCCTGGGGCACTGATTCCTCCCAATCCGAAGAAAACCAAAGGGACAGGCCTGGGTCTCAAGGCTATTGTCCTGATGGGTGCTTAGCACTAACCACTTCTGCCTGCGGCTGTGGCCAGAGCTCTGAGTCTTTATAGAGAGAGGCTCCCACTCCGGCCTCCAACCAGAAAAACGACTTTTAGTACCAGAGCAGAACTAGCTGTGCCGGGTGGTTTGCCTCTCATTGGCTCCCCTCCCCCTCAAACCCAGCGGAAAGGAGATTTACCTACAATTGACTCAGCTCTAGGTCTACCAGTATGAAACTGACTTTCTCCAGGTTAAAAAATCTTCCTATGTCAGCAGTTCGGCTGGTTCAAATGAATACTTTATTACAATTCAAAACCTAAGGTAAACAAGTCAGAATGGTTTTTTTTTCCCCACTCCAGTCCTTCCTCCAATCCTATGCAATCATTTGACTTATGACATATTAGTAGCCAAAATATACATAGTAGATAAACAAGTAGATATTAACAAGATGACTGTTTAGCTTGTTTGAAGGTTACTAAAAATCCGTTTCTTTCTTTCTTGCCAAGGGGAGAAGAGGGGCCGAAGAGGAAAATTTCCGTACACAAGCTGAAACCTGCTTTGCCTACTCCTCCCCTAAGATGAGGAAATAATCTACAGTCAGGATCAGACTGATATTTTTAGGGACACATTCAGGACGCAGCCGTTGCCTGCACAGGGAAGGGGTGGGGTGGGGTCAGTTCACGTCTTCTTTCTCTAAGAACTGGCAGTGCAGGACCAAGAGTCTTGATAAGCACTCACCTTTAAAAGACGCTTGTCTGGACATCCATGTTCAAAGCAGCGCTGTTTACAATGGCACACTATTCACGGTAGACAAAAGATGGAAAAAAAACCCACAGTATTCATCAACATAATTAGAGAGGACAAGGATCTCAAAGTCTGGGCAGCTCTAAATGCTATTTCTTGCTCAAGGTGAAAATATAACAGTATGTTGCAGATGTCCTAGCAAACGGGATGAACTGATGGGAACTCAAGGCCATGAGCTGGCCAGAAGAAATCAACACGTAACCGACCAAATAGTGCAGGTCAGCAACGGCTGAGCCTCCCTCCCAGGAGGCAGAGTTTTGGATCCGAATTCCTCGTCTCCTTTGCTTAACGCAAGTAAATAACACTACTTGCCACAGCCCCGCTCATTTCTGAGTAGAGCACCCCAAATGTGGAGCACCTTGAGTTCAGTAGCAAACAGATGGATGGATCAGCAAAATGTGGTGTGTACATAAAATGGAATATTATTCAGCCTTAAAAAGGAAGGGAATTCTGACACATGTACAAGCTGGATGAACTTCTAGAACCTTATGCTCCATGAAATAAGCCAGTCACAAAGAGACAAATACTGTAGGATTCCGCTTCGTACGAGGTGTCTGGAGTCATCAAATTCATAGAAACAGAAAGCAGAAGTGTCGTTTCCAGGAACAGAGGGGAGAGGAAATGTAATGCTGTTTAATGGGTAGAGTTTCCCCTTTGCAAAGTGAAAAAAGTGTGGAGATTGATTGCACAACAATGGGAACGTACTTAACCTTTAAAAATGGTTAAGATGACAAGTTTTCTGTTTATCACATAACATCAAAATTTTAAAGCATCAGTGAATCTGCTGTCATCAGCTGGCTGGGAGGTAGACAGCTCTGTGTCAGGACGTTTTATCCTACAAACGTGGCAGGTGGTCTGAGGGGCTGGCCTTTGTAGCTCAATGCAACTTCGATGGGGACTCTTCAAGGCCCATCGATCTTGCTGCAGGAGGCAGGTGTGCCGGGCCTGGGAGAGACTGGCAGCTGGAATTTGCAACCTCATGGCAGGTGTGCAAGGAGCCTGTTGAGACAGCTCAAGTCCCGCGTCCCTGTGAAGCTGGGCAGGGAGCCTATGCCTAAGAGCTGCACCCTCCCCACCCCTGGCTTCAAGAATGAACGGGTCCACACAGAGCTTCCCTTCCCAGCGAGGCCCAAACACACCACTCCTTCTCAGCTGGCTGTAGTCCTGTTGCTCGGTCTGGTTTGGCTAAAGACTCTCCTAGATGGAAAAGTTATAAATGTTGATGCTTCCTATGACAGGCTGAATAATGGCCCTTAAAAAAAATATCTACATCCCAGTTCCTGGAACCTATGGATGTTAACGTATACAGCCAAGGAGACTTTTGCACCTGTGATTAAATAAAAAATCTTGCGATGGGGAGAGCATCCTGGATTATCTGAATAAACCCTAAATGTCATCGCAAGTGTCCTCAAAAACAGAGGCAGAAGGAGGCTCGACACAGAAGAGAGAAGGCCGTGTGAGACTTGAAGAGAGATTTGAAAACGTTGTGCTGAGGGCTTTGGTGGTGGGGGAAGCTGCCTGAAAGCTGAGGAGCACAGCTCCAGAGGCTGCAAAGGACAAGGAAGGGAATGTCCCCTAGAATGTCTGGAAGGAGTGACACCTTTCATCCTAGTGAAAATGACCTCCAGAACTGTAAGAGAATCGATACGGGTTAAGCCACCAAACGTGTGGTGATTGGCTATAGCAGCCATAGGAAAGTAATACACCCCCATGGCAGGCTGAGGGGCCCAGGCTGTCCTTCATCCCAGCAGGCTTCGGAGCCACTGGGGAGACTGGAGGCAGAGTCCAGAGGCACTTGCATGCACCCTGCATTCCTTGGGTCTCTCTACTGGAATGTGGGGGAGCAGAAGACTAGGGGATGGGGGTGAAGAAGTTACATATTGATTGACAGGTAAAGGTGGTGCCAGCTTTGCGGGGGTGGGGGCATGACTACCCGAACTTAGGTATGTCCGGGGGTCCGTCAGCCCCAATCCTTATCTTGCTTCAGACCCCATTTGTTCACCTTGTTGTAAAACAAAGACGTGACAGGAGGCCGTTCATTAAAATTGGGGCAGTCACCCAAAGTTATTTATGGGTTCTTTCTATAAGCATCAGGGACTCCCTAGTAAAACAGATAGTGACCAGAAGTAGGCAATTAACTAAAGTCGTTTTATGGGTTGTTTCTTTGGACACTGTGGGCCCCCTCCTCTTCCCCCTTCCAGGCCTTGGGATGAAGGCTTTCTTTCCTAGAGAGTGGAAACACTACATAGAACATCAAGGACTTCCCTCCTCCCGTGCTAGCACAGGGTTTCTGATGATGTCGGAACGCCTGGCAATATCAGACGGGGCGCAGGACTGCCGAGTTGGGGGTGAGCCATGTGTCCCTCCTCCTCCCTGCCTCGGTTCACTACTCTTCCTACCTAAGTGCTCAAAGGCGTTTCCTGGCAACTAGGACACTAGCCGAGGGCCAGCAACAGCAGCACAGTCTCAGAGTCCTTCCTATACTAGCTCCTGCCTCCGAAACGCTGGACAAAGGATGATTCACGTCCCAGATGGGCAGGAATAGGGAGGAGCAGGGTTTCGTCACACTACTCAGCATAGCACAGAATTTAAAACTCATCAGTTGTTTACTTTTTGAACTTTCTATTTAACATTTTCACAGCGCAGTTGACCACAGGTAACTGGAAGCACAGGAAGCTGAACTGCAGATAAGGGGGATTACTCTAACTTCAAAACATTTCCATCACTCAAAAGTGAACCCCATATCCATTCCTCCCTCCCTCCAGCTCCTGGCAACAAATGGTCTGTTTTGTGCCTCTGCAGTTCTGCTTATTCTGGACATTTGACACACATGCAATCATGTAGTGTGTGGCCTTGGGTGACTGGCGTCTTTCATTCAGCGTCCTGTTTTCAGGGTTCACCCATGTGGTAGCATGTGTCAGTCCTTTATTCCTTTTTTGCTCCGTTTTTCCCCAATACGTGGGGGGTGGGGGGAAGGGCAGCTCTGCTGTTCCTTGTGCTTCTCCATAAATTATTTTCTCACCCCTGCCGCAAATCACACCAGACCCTCCGCAGCTCTCCTGAAAAACAAATCCACCCCGTCTCAGGCTGCTTCTGCTTCTGCTTCTGCCACTCCCTTCCTCTGGAGCAGAGAGCATGGGCCCCCTGGGACAGAGTCATTCATACAACAAATGTTTATTGACAGTCTGCTTTGTAACGTGAACCGTGTTGGGGACTGGGGGTGCCTTCCTCAACAAAAACAGAGTTCCGTGTTCTCCTTGAACTTCCCTTTGAATGGCAAGAAAGGAATAATGAATAACCAGGTGAAATGGCATGCCACAGGGTGATGAGCACTATGGAAAGACAGTAAAACAGAGGAAGCAGGACAAAGAATGCAAAGGGGACCACAATTTTAAACAGGATGGTCAGGGGAGGCCTCACCAGCACAGTGCCATTCGGGAAAGGAAAGGGAAAATGCAAGGAGAAAACCATACATTAAAAGCCCTTTGGTGGCTCTTCTTTGTCCCCAAAATAAATTCCTGACTTTGAACATGCCCTTAACAACCACTCGCCATTCTTAACCAGAATGGCTGAGTATCTAAGGAGTTGAACTTAAGACCCAGTGGATTTATATCCTCTGGGTTCGATCCCCACCTCTTTTAGAGGCTGCCCTGCACACGACCTTTGAGTGGTTCATAGCCTGGCTCCTGCTTCCTCCAGCTTCTCCAGCACAAAGTCTGCTGCATATATGTTATGCTCTATCTCCATGCTCTGAACAACTTCAAATGTATCCACATTCCCCATGCCACATAGAGCAACACAATGTTCCTCGTATCTTAATACAAAATAATTGAGGTTTGTGGGAGAACCTGGGAGGTCAGCTAAATGGCACTGCATGGAAAACATGCAAAAGTCTTAGCCAGTTCAACTCCAACTTCAAGCTTACTTATAACTGCAGATCAATGGCATGTAAAGGAGCAGTTAGAAGTCACCCATTCTGGAAATGCTTCCTTGTGGCCCAGAGAGGGAGAGTGGCACCCTTGGGGGTCACAGAGCCTTATTTGTATATCAAGGCCAGGTATTCTGCAGGAATAACATTTCATGCATGTGGTCTTTTCCTGAGACCTCAAGTTCCTCTGGTGAGCACCTCAGAAGGAGAATGACTGTTTGGATTTGCCCTCCACCAGCTGACTGTGAATGAGCTGAGTGCCCCAGTTAAAGGGCCCCTTGCCCATCACTGCAGCACCCGAGGCAGCGCCGTCTTTCCTGCCTGTGGACTTGCTGGGGAAGGGGGCTCTAGGTGTGTGTGGGAGGGACAGGGCCGACTCTCTGTTGTTCCTGGGGAGAAGGGCATCCATGGCTATCAAAATATAAAACCCAAAAAGACTCTCTGGCTACGGACCAAGGCTTGGCTGGCTGTGGTGTGATTTCAGGGGCAGGGATTGTGTGGTTGGCTCCCAGGTCTCTGCAAGGGAACCGGAGGAGCGGAGTCTCCAGCAGCTCAGAAAGAACAGGGGCACTTTCAGACTTTAGGGCTAAGTGTTAAAACCATAACACACTTGAGGAAGTTAAAACTAAGTGTGAAAGTCATCAGATTGTGACAAAGCCAACGAAACCAGTCAAAGGAAGAAGGCTGTGTTACAAATCCTTTAATCAGCAATAAGGCGGTCGGGGCGTGCTCAGGACCCTGCTTACGTGAAGGTCAAGTCTTCCTTCTCCTACCTTCCCGGTGGGGCCCAGAGAGTGAAAAATTACACCTGAATCATCAAATCCCTCTCGAGCTCTTGGGGCTCAGGTGCTTCAGGAAACCCAAACCCCTCCTTCCCATTGCTTCCTCCACGTCTCTCTCCCAGGCCTCCTCACGGTGCCCCCGTCCTGGAGTCTTTCCCTGGAACTGTCCCAGTCCCTGACTTCCCTCTCACTCCCACTGGCTTCAGATGGAGACTCGCAGGGTCCCTGTATCTTCAGCAAGTGGCTCGATGCTTTGCAGTTGCTTTCCTCTCGCAGGACGAAAACATGTGCCGCTGACGGAAGACAATGGCTACCATTTATTGAGCAAGCTCCCACCGCCTGGTTCTGTGCTGAGGATTTAAAAAATTTTTTCAACAAAGTCCCTTTTGTTGATTTCACTAGAAATTACTTTATTGATTAAAGCACCAGGAATTGTCAGCACAAGATTTAACATCTTATTGACTATGCAGGCCTGGGCTCTGGAGCGTGCTCTGCCTCCCCCAGCCCTTCAAAAGGTTTCGAGGGAGAGACCTCATGAACAGGGACCGATTCAGGCAGTTTCAGATAATCCGTTCCCAGTTATAGACAAGCTGCTCAGTTCTCGTCCAGAGCAGGAAAGAGGAGTACTTCAGAAAAATCTAATAAAGAATGTGACATTGCATTATAAGATCTCTCTTAACAACTTATGTTTATCAGTAGTACTGGCCCAAACTTCTTTGCTTCTGATCTAAATTATTTTTTTCAATTACTTTGTTGATAGGTACATAATTTTTAAATAATCCCACTCCCTGTGCAGAAATGAATCAACTCAGTGCCAAGAAAAATCCCTCAAACTGGAATAGCCTCATTTTGCTCTTGGAAAAAGGAAATAGGTTTTTCTGCTCCTCTTCTATGCAAGAGTTGAACAAATCTCCTCCCCCGCCCTCCAAGTCAAAAATGTTACTCCTGACCTTGGAATGTGCAGTTTATGATTAGCAGACTCAAATCACCTAGGAAGGGCGGGTAGGTGTGGAACTATTATGCAGGCTGCCTTCTTTGTAAATTTGTTCTTAAAATCAACTGTTGAGAGTTGTCCGTGATTGTGCACACAGGCTGTGCAGTCCAAATAGTCCCTGCTATTCCATCTCGTGAGCTAAGCTCAGAGGAGGCACTGAAATTGCCTGGAGCGAGGGCAGCAGCAGTGGCCCCACGAGGTAAGACTTCAATAAGTCAAGGCTTGTCAATAATCCGGGCTGCTCAGGTTCCCTTTTCCACAATGTTGACGTCCACACTTGGTGACCCTCTCCATGCCTGAGAGATTTGATTTCAGAACAAAAGCTAGCAGCCTGTTCCCTTAGCAGACAAATCAGTAATCACCCAGAAGTTTCTGCTGAGGCTCCCTGAAGGAGCCCCAAAGTGCCAGCTGGCCTTGCTGACGGCAACCATTTTGGCAATGATCGGCAGATTATGAAGGACAAAGGACACTCATTGTCGCTTTGTAAGGATCTGAGAGTGTCCTAGATGCCAAAGCCTTTGCTCTCTGTGGCTGCGAGGGCATTAACTGTGTGCATTAACCCAGTGGCAGTTCTGTTTCGGGTAGTTATATTGACCAGGCTTCCTGATAGGCCAGCTCTACCTCTTCCCTGGAGACCACTACATTTTATTCTGTCTTTCAGGGTGATCCAGCCGTTGGTGCACATTGACAGCAATTTGGGTTCCTGAGGGTTTGGTTCACACAAGTACATCCCCAGCAAGTGCACTGTCAGGCATGATGAATTCATCAGGCTGGCACACGGCATCGGCAACCCCACCCACGATAATCTGAGGGTTTACCACAGTTTATCCCCCCGTCCCAGCAGTCCCTCCTTCCTCAGCAGCATCCAAAAGCCTTTGATCACGAGTGGGTTTATCTTTTTTCGTTGCTCTTCAGTCATAGTCTGGCTGATGCTGAGTAACATTAACATGCCACATTCAGTGATGTCCATGGCATAGAGGTCACTCAGCACATTGGCACCAGCTCTGCACCTCACCCTGTAGGGATCTACCACCAAGGGTGTAGTCTGTGGTGTGCAAGTGGGCCTCCGTATGAGGCTGAGTCCATTTCAAGGCTCAGGGATGGCAAGGTTGGGCTGGGCTCCACCCTGACCCCCGGCCCAGCATGGATGCACGTCTGTTCTTGTCAGCCCATCCAGGAGTTTGCGCAGCATCTCCCGGGGGCCTTGCAGCCTCAGCCCTTCGTGCTGCAGAAGCCTGTCATCCGTTGCCTGCTCGGGCTGAGGCCCAGCACCTGGGGCTCAATGGGCAGGAAGCTCCATAAGCCCGGACCCAGAGACAAGCCTGCCCGACAAGCGGAGCCTCCCTCTGCCGCAGCTGTCTGCCCGTGGGCGCCCGTTTGCGCTGGTTCCTGCCATCAGCCTGTCTGGCAGGGAGATCCTTTCTATTTTTCTACTTTTCTATTTTTCTAATCCGAGTAACAGATTATTACCCCAGGGATTCTTCCTCAGCCCGACTCGCGCTGTCGTACTCAAGACACACTGTGCGGTTCTGGTTTTCCTGTGTCCTGAGAACTTAACACGCAAGTCTTCATTTAAGCCTTACCATCCCCCTACGACACAGACTTCACTTTACTGACCAGGACACTGGGGCCCAAACGTAAAGCCGTTAGCCCGAGGTCTCACAGCCAACACTTGCTGGCTTAGGGTTTGAGCTGAGGTCACTCACGCTCCTGCCTGAAGGTTGGCTCGTTCTGTCTCTGGTGAGGTTTCTCGGAAGGGCCTCTTTCCTCGTAGGACGACTGACAAAGGTTTACTAAATGAATATATTTTAAAATTAAATACTGTTACAAGTCCCTCGTTCCCCAGAAACACCCCCGGCCCTCCAAACTGTATGAAATGGGCAGACAATACATAAAAATAGAAATACCAATAAGAAAAAGTTTGCCACCCTAGCAATCAATTACAATTGTGTGTTGCTTTTTGCTAATCAGATTTTTAAAAATGGCTACATTCAAAGCTTGCGAGATAATTCCTTTACTTTACTCATAATTTGTTGTTATCACCACCGGCTGGATTTTTCCATTTTCAATTCAACATGAGTTAAGCTTCGCATAATTTATTACAAGGAGTCATGAATATTTTATGATAATTGCGAAGGCAAGTCAAGTGCAAAACAGTGAAGGGCCAAACGGAACGCGGGAGGCAGCCCCGCAGCGCCGCTCGGCCGGGACCTGGGGCTCAGCGGTGGGTGCGGGCCGGTGGGACCACAACTCCCAGGCGCCCGCGCGCCCGCCTCGCCCCGACCACGTGACTGCCAGGCTCGGGTCGCGATCGCTACGGTGACTGCCGGACTCGGAACCTGGAGACCCGAGCGGGCAGATCTGTCCCCGGCGCACCCCTGGCGCGCTCACGATGGGGGTGAGTCTGGGCGCCGCGGAGAGAAGCGGACGCCGGGTGGGCGTCCCGGGCGGAGCCCCTCCAGCTGCAGCTCCCGTCCCCGCGACGTGCCCGCCGGCCCTGCCGGAGGGCTGGAGAAGGGGGTGTGTTGGAAGCATTGTCAACAGCAAGAACAGGGTTGGGGAGAGGCGAGAATTAGGGCTGGAGGTGGCTGTTGGCTTTTCTTTTTATTTCTTTCTCCTGCTGGGTCGTCAGTCCAGCCGGACGAGCAGTTATTGAGCACCTGCTGTAGAGCAGCCGAGGGTGGGGGCGCAGTGGGTGAAGACAAGCGAGTCCGGTAACCCCCTGCCCAGGGCGCAATGCCTTGTGAAAACTCCGGGAGGCTCCTAGGAAGAGGAGGGAAGCTCGGTGCATTTCAGCCTGCTACCGGACGCACACACCCTGGGTCAACTTCCCTGTCTTAGCAAGTTCGTGGTTTGATTTGGCGCGGGGAGCGGGGGAGCGGAACGGTGCGGGGGCGCATCGGGGACAACCACCAGACCCAGCTGCTTTCCATCGTCCCTACACTTGGGTCAGAAATAGCGTTACAGATAAACTATGTTTCTCGGTGGAGTTTCACCTGGGCTGCAAAGGATCACAGCCTGCAAGACTCTTTGGTCTTTGAAAAAAAAAAAAAAACATGTAATTTTCTTCCTCCATTAAGAATGCCGCGAATTTAAGATACGGGAAGGCAATACAGGTCACTTGGTCAAAAGCCGCCCCCCGCCCCGACCCCAACCTGCTGCCGGTCCTCTAAAAGGGGAAATAGATAGGCACAAGCGCCCAGACAGCCCCAGCCGGGACAGACACCTTAGTCTCCTCTAAACTCTTTGGCTTACATAAGAGGGAGTTATTTCCTCAAAGTGTAAGTAACGCCCCCTAAACGAGAAAATAAAGACGATAAGTCCCCTGATTGCTCTCTCCTTCAGCACAGCCTGTCCCTACTCGGGTGGGGCCCTGAATACAGCGCAGATAAAAGTTAAACTCAGCTGCTTGGGACTGAGATTCATCCTAAACGGGAAAGATTAGAGCCCTGCCCCTTGGTATCTGACCGCAGGCCTTTTAATTGAACACTGCAGCCCCTGCTCAGAGCGGGCTGCTTTGAAACTTCTTCTCCAGTGAAAAGGCCAGAGTAGGTGAGGCTTTGTCCCCCCACCGCCTCGCCCCACCCCTAGCTCCTCACTCCCAGGTGAAGTACAGTCAGCCCCTCTGGGTGGGCACTTCAAGCTTGGAACATACTGGACGGTCTTCCCCTGACTGCCACCTGCTCTTTCTGCTCCAGAAGATGTCCTAGCCACCTGCCTTCCTGGCTGGGTTAGGCAGCACCCTCATCACCACCTCGCTGCTGTGGCTCCCTCTCACCGACTACATGCACCCTGTTGTAATGACCAGTTCACTGCCCTCTCCCCTAATACATTGGTCCCTAGCCTTTTTGCCACCAGGGACCGGTTTCGTGGAAGACAAGTTTTCCACTCACCGGGGCAGGGGATAGGGAGGGGGTGGGAGGAGACAGGAGGAGTAACTCAGGCGGTATTGGAGAGCTTCCACAGGCAGGGGGGTGGGGAGGAGGTTGGGGCCCCTGCCCTAACAGACCCTGAGCTTCTTGAGGGCCAAGAGCTTGTCTCCCTCATCTCTCTATCTCCAGCATCTGCGCCACTAGCACAACAAAAGTAAATGTTGGTTGGTTGTATTGCTTTTACTGCTTTGTGGGTCGTCAGGTCTTCAGGAAGTGGTGCAGGGCACCTGAGATAGCTGGCCCAGGCCCAAGGATGATAGAAGGAACCCAGTTAGGGAACCTTGCTGATTAACTAGCCATTGAGGACATTCCAGTCATGCCAAGTGGTAGATCAAGTGAACTCAGAGGGTGATGTGGCCACACCCTCCTCCACCCCCATGGCAGAGACTGTGCTCCAGGGGCTTCTGCTCGGTTGAGTGAGCGCAGCAGCTCCCCCACAAATGGAGTTTCACAGGATTATTTGTACCTGTTTGTTTTGTATCTCTTGGTGAACACTTTTCCATGTCAACAAATATTCTTTTTAAATCTTAACAAAGGGTATCTCTGCATAGGACTCCAAATTAGTTTTACTTTCTTTTTGGTCCTGTTTCAGTTCTTTTTTTATACTGAACAAGCATCACTTTCATATTAGGGGGATAAAAAGCTAGTTTTATTTTAAAATTCTTCAACTTGATTTTTAAAAGACTGCCAGGTTTCCATTTTCTTTTCTTTTTTATATGTCTCAGGAGGTCGTTTATTCATCACTTTTAGAGGATTGAGAATTTATGGGTTCTTTTAAAATTATTATTATTTTTTTTTATTATTGTTTAAGCACAGTTGTCTCCACTTTCCCCCACCACACTCCCCTGCCCCACCCCCCATCTCCATCTCCCACCCTCGATCCTTCCCTTCTTTGGCTTTGGCCATGGGTCCTTTATACATGTTCCCTGACACCCTTTCCTCTCCATTTTCTTCTTATGAGGTCTTGAACAAATCCCTTTCCCTCTTGGTACTCCTTTTCCCCATCTGGAAATGAGATGTGGGTGGAGAGGGGCTGGAGTGGGACCAGACGGGTGTTTTTCACCCAGTTTCAGCTCAGACCTCTCTCCCTTCTGCACCCACAGTCCTATGTTTTGTGTAGTGGACTTACAAGGAAGATTTTATTTGCCAGTGTTCCCTGGAAAAAAGTTGTAAACCAGGGAACTAAAAATTCTCTGAGAAAACAAATAAAATAGATCTTAAAAGTTCTTATCACAGGAAAAAACTATTGTAACTGTGTGGTGTGGTGATGAATGTTAACTAGACTCATATTGTGGTGGTTATTTCTCAGTACATCCATACGTCCATCAAACCATTGTGTCTCCCTCAAAACAATGTAATGATATGTCAGTTATATCTCAACTTTAAAAACAACTCTCTGAAGATACTTCCAGCTCTGATGTTGGAAGGTTCTAATATTTGGCCATTGTCTTACAAGGCAAAGGCCCAGCTCAGCCAGGATCCCCGCAGTGGGAGGAACACAGTGTTTGCAGAGCTGCTGCTTTTGGCCGAGGTCTTATATGGTGACGAGAGGGGAACTTCCCTTCCCTGAGAGGGTGAACTGAACTTATCCATCTGGCTTTTCATCTTACCGGACACAGCCAGTAAGCCTGATGTGGCCATTCAGAATCACCATCCAGTTTCCATCCCACAGCACAGGCGGCACGGTATGCTGGAGTGCACCTGGCTTGGCATCCACCGAGACCCAGCTCTGCCAACTTAATAGCCTTCTGAACTTCAGCCAATGATTTAACTTTTCTGACCTTAATTTCCCCATTCTTCCTTTCTGTGAGATGGGCCTAATTGTCCCTGTCCCAGAGAACACCGCTGTGAAATGAGATAATGTATGAAAATCCCTTGATGCCTCCTAGAACGGCAGGTGGACCAGGTGCTCTTGGAGAAGAGCAGTCAGGCAGGCATCACATGTTCACTGCTTCTCCCGGCACTGCTTCTGATGTGGAGTCCAGATTGAGGACAGCGCCCCCGGGCCCCTCCATGATACACACCACTGCAGTGGAGTGGCGTGGTCCCAGGAGTGAGCAGAGGCATTGGTCCTCAGCCTGGTGCTTCCCTCACTGGGTTTGGAGAGCATGAAAGGCGTCTCAGCTCAATCTGAGAGCATTGTGGCCTGGCTGGCCCAGTGAGGATGGGCACCCCCCACCTTGACTTCCACCTGGAACAGGGCCAGCTCAACTATAGCTCTGCTGTTGACCCACTGCGGGACCTTGGGCGAGTAAGTCCCTGCCCTGTCTGGCCACAGCGGGCCCTGATTGACACTACCGGCCCTTCTGGCACTTAACTCCGGTGACCTCATTTTTCTGGGTCTTTTAGAAGAGAGTGCTTGAGAGCATTAGGAACCACAGCTTCTGCTGCCCGCAGCCCCCTGTGATGCAGACCCCCTTCTCTTTCAGATGCATTTCACCTTCTCGGATAAGGTGGTGCTTCTGTTTGATTTCTGGAGTGTCCACAGCCCTGCAGGTAAGAGTTGGGAAGCCTGGGTTCTCCCTACTGGTATGCTCTGTGGACATCTAGGTGAGCCTGACTCCTCTTGCGTAAACATTGAGTGGGAACTTTGCAGTCACTGCTCTTCAGATTGCAAAGGGGCCCATTACCTCACTGATCCTCACAACGGCCCACAGAGAGGCCAGGGATGCAGCTCTTCCCTCTGTTGTAGGGAGGGACCTGAAGCCCACAGAGGGAAAGAGACTTATCCAGGGTCACACACCGAGTAAGGAGTAAACGTCAGAGCCAGAACTAGATCAAGGCCTTCTGTTGCCTCTAGCACCTCCCTCATCCAGGGTTCACTGTCCAGCATCAGCTCAGGAGCCCAGAGCAGCTGCTGCAGCCTGAGACCTAAAAGGAGACACCAGTTTGAAAGAGAAGGGTATTCCTTTCACTTGAAAAGGCAGAATTATGTTTCAGCTTAAATAACTGAATATTAGCAATAGACCGGACACAGCCCAAATGCCCTTCATTGCAGGTGCTGCTCAAATAAATTATGGTCATCCCTACAATGAGATACCATTCCAGCACTCTATTGTGGAACAAACCTAATGGCTTCAAACACCAGCAGTCGTTTTATTATTGCTTCTCAAGGTTCCGAGCTGATTGGGCTCCACTAAGTGGTCCTCACTCAGTCTCAAAAGCAGGGGTGGTCAGTGTCTGGAAAGGGGGTCACCTTGAAGACTTCCTTACTCTCCTGTCTACTCATTGATGCTGGTGGTCAGCTAGAACCTCCGTGGGGGTGTTGTCTGCACACCTGCATGTGGTGTCTCCTATGGCCTGTGCTGCTTTGGCAGGGTGGCTGGGTTCCAAGAGCAAGTGAGTATCCCAGGAGAAGGGGGAGGAGCATGGGATTTTTAAGACCTAGCCTTGGAAGTCACAGAGCATTGTGTCCACCTTTATTGACTGAGGCAGTCACAAGGTCTTTTCAGGTTAATAGGGAGGAAACAGAAACCCCATTACTTCTTGGCAAGAGTGTTGACACTGTAAGCAGAGCACATGGGGTGGGATACGGTGAGGTGGCCATCTTTGGAAAGAAAGTACAACCATCACAGACACCATGAAGCCACAGAAATAAGGTGGATGTGTGGGAACTAAGGGAAGCCCAGGTGGGTGAAGTTAGATACAGAAGAGTATGCACAAATAGGATGCTGTTATTCAGACAAATAGAATATGTGGAACACAGTTTATTCTTGTATTATTATTAATTATTGTAGTATTTTCTATGAGATCAACAGTAAACCTACCTTGTCCCTATCTTGCACATTGCATATCCCTACTAGGCTATTCAGGGAATTGCTAACAGAGGCTGCTCTGGGGAGGGGAGCTGCAGTTTGGGAGACTGGTCTGGGAAAAAGACTTACCATATTTTGCCATGTATAATGTGCACTTTTTCAAATTTTTGAGGGAGAAATAAGGATGCACATTGCACATGGGTATAATGATTACATACCATGGGTATAACAACAGGCATAATCCATATATAATATGCACAAAAACGTGGGTGTGCATTATACACGACAAAATATGGTACTTTTCATTGCATACCCTTTTGCACTGTTTGAATGGATACCGTGTGTGCAATTACTCGTAATTTTATATTTTAAAAACCTGCCTCTTTTGCAGGTGATTTCCCCCTGTGAGCCCCATAAAATACTATAGCTGGACCATTTAATATCCCTCCGTTTGTATTGGGTTGGCCAAAAAGTTTGCTTAATTTTTTCTGTACAATGGTTCTAGTAGCACTTAGTTGTCTTTGACTTCATTTGAAACAACTTTGTTAGATTGTATTGTGACAGCTGTCATATCAGCGTGCATTTAAAAACTATCAAAATTGGTGAATTTTTGTGCAGCCATTTTAATATTGAAGATGGAAGGAAAGATGCATAATTTTCAGCATATTATACTTTATTATCTCAAGAAAGGTAAAACTGCAACTGAAATGCAAGAAAAGATTTGTACAGTGTATGGAGAAGGTGCTGTGACTGATTGAACATGTTAAAAGTGGTTTGTGGTTTCTTGTACTATTGACATTTTGGCTAAATAATTCTCTGCTGTGGGGCTGTCTTATGCATCAGGAGATGTTTAGCAGCACCCCTGGCCTCTACCCAATAGAAGCCAAAAGCAGGAGATAGCCGACATACTCAAAATATCCAAATCAATAGTTATTGGTGAACATGAAAAACATGTCTTTTATGGAAAAACCATACACACCTGTTGGCTAACCCAATACAACAGAAGTAGCTATTAGCAGCTGATTTTACACAGCAGTTCTAGTAACCACTTAATGTTTTGGTAAAACAATGTTTTTTCCCATTATTATGAAAGTAATAGACATGTGAAACTTTGGAAAATTAAGAAAATAAAAATCTCCTGTATGTATCCAAATTTGCGGAGGTAACTCCTTCCTTACAGACCTTTCTGTGTATGTACATAAACTGGACCTCGCTCTCCCAGCAGAGCTCCGTCCCGCCTGCCGAGGTCGGAGCTGGGTGCAGCGGTGTACGGCCTCCTCATGCTTTGCCCCTGGCTTTTCCAGGCAAGCTACTCTTCCCAGTCTCAGAGCTGCACTGCAGTGGGCGGGCCCTACCAAGAAAGGGCTTGGTGGGGGGTGGGGTGGGGGGGAGTGCAGAAGCTTTGAGCCTGAAGTGGGAGGGGAAGAAACTGCAAGGCAGGAAGGTGGAATGGATTCTAAGGGAATGGGTGGAGGTGCTGACAGGTCCCTGGGAAGCTGCCAGAAGGGGAGCAGTGCTTGCCTCCCTAGGTCTCTGCAACTCCGCTTCCTTTAACAGGCATGGCCATTTCAGTGTTGGTGATCTTGCTCCTGGCCGTGTTATATGAAAGCATCAAGTTTGCCAAGATCAAGCTGCTCTACCAGGCTCTGGTGAACATGCCCACCTCCACCAGAGAGCAGCTCGAGGAGACAGACCGGGATTCTTCAAGCTCAGTGTCACCCCTAGTCAGCAGACCCCGCCTCAGGTAACAGGCACGAGGTGGGGGGTGGTGGGGGAATGGGCAGAGTACTCACATTCACCTTGAGAGGGAGACCGGGCCCAGAGGGCATTCACCCCATGACACAGAAAGGAAACTGAGGCCTAGGGAAGGACCAGGGCTTGTCAGAGTGTTTATCATAAGTAGTGCGGTGAACAGGAGCTCAGTCTCCGCATGCCCAGGCCAGACCTTGCTCTAGGAACAGCCACTTGGGAGGATCAGATCTTCAGAATGCTGGTGCAGGCCTCAGTCTAGCAACAGGGGTGTCCACCCAGCCCTCTCCTAAGCACTAAGACTCCCAAACCCAGGATGGGATCTGCAGCTGGCCCCACACAAATGGGAAAAATTGCTGTCAGCATTGTATCCACATTGGTGTCCTTTCTTCCCTTCCTATTCTGATAGGGCAACCATTTGGGGTCCCACTTCTGCCCTCCGTCCAACTCCAGCTGTGTATATTGAGCCTGCCTGCCCCTTACATGGGTGTCAAATAGTCACCACCATTCTCCAAGGGAGGTATTCTTGTCCCTGTTTTACTGATGAGGACATTTTAAGCCATTTGTGCTAAGACACAGAACTAGGAGTTGGTCTGTCACTAAAGTCCATGTCCATTCCATTCTAATACTGCTTTCCACAGTAGCTTCAGGGGGAAAGAAAGTCTGCCTTACTGATGACTTTGTGTTATCTCTATCAGGCACATCTCATTTCCCCTTTTTGCCTAGGATGCCAGGAAGCTCAGAGCTGAGTAGAGAAGTGATTGTCCTAGGTTCCTTGTCCAAGTTTCTTTCCCCTATCAGTGGCTTCTGATATGTCTCTTTAAAAAGAAACTGGTCTTGTACCTCAGCTGTTCTTTCTACTTCGGACACCAACTCTTAGCTTTCACCTTATTATGACCATTAACTTGTCTCTCCTTTTTATCTAGGTGGTTTTTGTCTCACTTTGGCCAGTCTCTAATCCATGTCGCTCAGGTGGTCATCGGCTACTTCATAATGCTGGCTGTTATGTCATACAACACCTGGATTTTCCTTGGCGTGGTCCTGGGTGCGGCTGTGGGCTACCACCTCGCCTACCCACTTCTCAGCGTAGATTAGCCGGCCAGGGTTGTGTAGGCGCTTACCACTGGAGAAAGCTGGGCCCCCCCTCCAGTCACTGCACTTTCAGGCCCAGGTCTCCTTTTTCTTCTGATGGATGTTTCTCACCTCACTCCCAGCTCCTAGAAATTTTCAGCCAAAGCCAGCACTTGCTCCCTGGAGTTCAGAGGCCACTGCAGCTACCTCTCCTCAGACAGCCCACCCAGGGCCAGTCTTGCACCTTAGCAGGCTGCTGTGTGACCAGCAGGAGAACAGAGACAACAGAACCCAGAAGCAGGATTGCCAAGCCTATGATGACTTATCTGTGACTCAAAACTTAAGAATTTCCAAAGATCTCCAAGACCGGGAGATAGGTTGTGGATCAAGGGCTCAGAACCTGGCCACCCCTCACTCTCCTGATTTGTGCCTTACCTGGACGGGCATCTTCCATTGGACGTCCTGTCCTCTTCTGTCTTTGGGGGATAGACACCAAGCTGGCACCTTTTTCTCATCCTCCACCTTTGGAACATGTGATGATTGTTTCTTCTGTGGACCGTGCTGACAAACTAAGATTTTTCACTTTTTCCCACTGAACTCCTGGTTGGCAATTTTGCACATTAACACAAAACAAAAATTTTAATTAAATTATTTCATTTCATCCACGATGGATGGCAGCATTTGCTGGGACTGGTTTCCCTTTCTTGGGGGGAGAGTAAGTGACAGCAGATTAAAGGCAGAGAAGCAGGGCTGTAGGAAGACTTCTGCAGGCAGAGCGAGCGCTGCCGTCAGGCTGCACTGATGCAGGGGGGACAGCCTCCTGGCCTCCGGTGTCAGGGGGCTCTCCGCGGCCTTAACGCCCCCTTGCATCCTGATCCATCTTTTACGCAGAACGGAGAACTGAATTGAATAATACTTAATGCTTTTTATTTATTACTTGCTGCTCACCAGTAACAAACATGATTTATTCACTTAAAACACTGAGTAAACCATGAGGTGGGGGGCAGGGGGAGGAAGGGGAATGACTGAAGATGCAATAAGCAGTCAAACCAAAACACTGCATTTGTAGAGAGACGGGACTCCCCAGGTATTTGGACTTCTGTTTCCTTTTCTGTAAAGTGAAGGAGACCCAGGGAGACAAAACCACTGCTGTGTACTGTCACATTTAGGCTCAAGTGCCTCACGGGCTAGATGAAAGAGGGTTTTAAGCTTTTGGAATTAAAAAAAAAAGTTAATAAATATATATTTTTAAATAGCGTGTGATCCGTCTTGTTTCTCCTCAAACAGCAAGCACACGGAGCAAGTGCAGGAGCTGGCAGTGCTGGCTGTAGGGCTCTCCAGGGGCCCAGTGTGTCCCTCGGCTAGGAAGACAGCCCTAAAGCCCTGTGCCCACAGGCAGACACCCCACAATGCCAGCCGAGTCAGGAGGCATTCTTTTGTCCATGTAACATAGTGGTCGGGTGCCATGAGGGAAAGAACTGATGCGGACTATAAATACCTCTGCTGGCATAATTATAAGCACCTATCTTTCCCTGCGGGCAGAGGCAGAGCTGTATCAAAACCACGTTTTAACTCACAATCAGAAGTAACTAACAAGGTAGTGTATGTGAGGCCTGTAGGACACTGTCCACACTGGCAGGGAATCAGAAAGCTGCTGAATGTCACAACCGGTCCAAGATTTCCAATGTCTGGTGCAGTCTTACTGATGGAGCCTCCAGCATCTGTCTTTATGTCCTGACCACCTCGGGTGTTCTTCCTCAAGTACTGCTCCCTCCTCGGGTGTTCTGTAACCTGTCCAGCTTGGTGCAGTCATATCTTTATGTACGTAATACATTTAAGGCTTTTTACAGAACAGAGGGCTTTAAAAAAAACCTGTGCTCTAGAGAGACTGATTACACGGTTAAGACTCAGTAGGCATTCCAACACAAATCCGGTAAATCGGCACCTAGCTAGTGCTCAGCGTTTCCGGGCAGTGCTCTAAGCACTGTACAATATTAACTCATATACTTCTCACAAGGTAGAAACTTCCTGTCATTGTGTCAGAGATGAAGCAGCTGAGGCACAGAGATGTTAAATAAAGCCACCCTAGTAAGTGGCAGAGCCAGGCTACCTCCCTAAATGGGGATGACAGTGTCTTCGGCCAGGGTGTCTGGAGGTGGGACAGTGTATAAAGTGCTCAACATCAAAGTTTTGTAAATGGTGCTTCTTGCTGCCTCCCAGCCCCACACGCGGGGGCCGACTCAAAGCCGTCACTGCAGAGGGTGACGTCAGGCAGATACAGTGGAGCTCAGGTTGCTATCTTATAAACTTAAAATCAGGAACATTTTTACTAAAATGATTCTATTTTTTGAAGACTGACGGCATGGTCTTTGGAAGATCTTTGAAGAAGTAAAAATGTTTCTCACTACTGTTTTCTTCAGCAGTCGTGGCCCCGAGTTCAGAGGGAATAGCGGCTGCTCTTCCAGGTGAAGAATCTCAGGTGCCATGACGGATGGAATGTCGGGTCCTCCTATCTTCTCTGTGTGGCTTTCTAGGGCATGGGGCCAGGCACGCAGGAGCCAAGAGGAGCACAGCAGTGGTCCTCAGACAACCACAATGCCCCAAGCCTTAAATTAACGCGTCTGGGATGAGCTGGGGCAGCAGAGTGGTGGTTCTGTTCCGAAGCCTGCGGTCCCAGGGCTGGTTGCCAAAGGGAACACGTCACAGTGGTTTATGAACGTTAACTGGCCCAGGTCTGTTACATCTCCTACCCTCAGATTCCCAGAGAGGAGCGCAGACAGCCCTTGGAACCAAATTCCTTTCTCCCCAAGAGTTTTGAGCCATGTTTCATTATAGATATTTATTTTAGTTTTTTTAATTTCAAAGATTTAAGGCAGAGAAAAGATAATGTGCCAGGACTGCAGGCAAGGCTGTTAACTGAACAGGGGTTTGGATGGTGTAGTCCGCCCTCGGTTCTACCAGGGAGGCCTCACCCCAGGTGACAGGCCCCAGTGCTGACAGACGGAGGCGGCCACCCCACAGCAGTCTGAGAGTTAGGGAGGAGATTAAAGAGCTCGGAAGCGGACAGGACTCTTGTAGGTGACAACTGGGGCTAGACTACCAGCCCTTCCTCCAAATGGGACTCCGAGGCAGGACCAGGGTCAACGGCTGACAAGTCTGGTGTTCTGAAGACAGGCCCGCACGCCTCTCTCCCCAGCCAGGGTGGGGCTCAGAAGCGGGCTAACTCAGGTCCTGGGCTGCTGTCCTCAAGAGTGCTCACCTTCGCCTCACCCTGTAGCTCACCCAGACCCAGTGCAAAACCATGCTCAGGGGAGGATGAGTAGTGAAACCTTTGCATCAGGTTCCTGGGTCTTCATCCCAGCCAGTCAATGTCATCATCATCGTCATCATCTCCAAAAAGGGGTGTTGGGGGTGGGCGTCCCTTCATGCTCTGACAAAACAAAAAAGAGCAGTCAGTCCTCACTCGTTCCTGCACCAGATGGACTTCCAGCCTGTGCAAGGTGAAGTGAGCAGACACCTATTCCGGCTCCAGGCGGGAAAGAAGGTGGGTGGTTAGGGTCCTACTGAATGGACTGACCCTGAGGCCAGCAAACCTAGGGTTCCAGACAAAGCTGAGACAAGCAGGCAGAGAAGGGAAGCAACCTTTCAACAGAGACAAGAAGACCAACTTTGGCTAATTTTGTCATTTATTTGTGAAACATATATATTGATTTGACAGGTTTCCTCTCACGCAATAACTTACATATTTCATGTGGAGAAAGGAAGGTCGAAGGGGAGAGAGGGAAGGAGGCCAAAGCAGCAGAGCAGACCGGCCCTACAGGAGGGGAGGGTACAGGAGGATGAGGGGAGGTTGGGAAGAACACAGTAACATCTGAAAAACAGTGCTGTGGCCTAAGGTGGCCTGTCTGGCTCTGAACATGGCCCCATCATTGGACAGAGCTGAATTGAGGGGTTTGGAGACACTGTCAGGTGGAGAATCCCGAGATGAAGTTAGCCCAGAACACAGGGCCACAGCCTCCCACTCCCCTGGGTCCAGGGCCCCTCCCTCACTCTCTCCAACCAGGTAGGGAATGAGGGGGATTAACGGGCGGTGGAGGAGACTTTCCCCCCATTTTCATGACTTGGGCTCCTGGTCTTTGTCTTCTGGATTGGCAAGGAGCAGGTCCCACAGGGGTAGCAGGGATTAATGCTGGAGATAGGCATTAACTGAATATTTTCTACCAAGATACTTTCTGCTCTGGTGAACTACTCTGGTCCATCTTTTTTCACAGGGCCAGCCAAAAGGTCAGAGATCCCTGGGCTAACCCCATCCCTACCACCAACTAATGGACCTTGTACCTGTCTCCGGGCATCAGTCAAGTTATCTCTAAACTCTGACAGTCCAGTTTTTTTTTTAATCCTCACCAGAGAACACTTTTTCATTGTCTTTTTCTTTTAGAGAGAAGGGAAGGTGGTGAAGGAGAGGGAAACATCAATGTGAGAGAGAGATCGACTGGCTGAATTCTCATATGCACCCCGACCGGAGATCGAACCCACAACCCGGGTATGTGCCCTGACCAGGAATTGAACCCGCAGCCTTTTGGTCTATGGCACGATGGTCCAAGCAAATGAGCCACACCGGCCAGGGCAGGCAGTACAGGATTTTAGAGTGTGGTTCACTGCTTTGGTTTTGTTCCTGCTAAAATTCTGGCTCTGTATTTACCAGTCATAAATTGTGGACCAGCTATATAACCGTGGGCATGTAACTTAATCTTCCTGCACCTCAGTCCTCTTTTCTATAAAGTGGGATAAAAGTGCCGACATCCCTGGCTTAGTAGAGGGTTAAATGAGAATATCTGTGCAGTACCGCAGTTCACAGAATACCCAAGAAACAGAAATGAACTTGATACTCAACTGTATCAACATCAATGATATTCTGCTTGTAACTCATATTTCTGTTCCTGGGGTAGATGGAGCCTGAAGCTGACCCATGTTCTACATCTACATTTCGCTCCTAGTGAAATTCCCGTCACAGCAAAATGTGCTAGTGACAGCCAAGAATGCTTTAACTTAGCACGATGGGGACAGCAGATGCAAGAACTGGGGCTCTGCTCCACGCTCTGTCAGCAACCCGCCCTCCTGGCCTTCACTCTGGAGCTTTACACACCGAGGCGATGCCATCAGCACTTAACCCATTTTCTACCCAGGGATCTTGTGGGGACCAAACCAGGCAGCAGGCTGGAAAGTAGGCGGAGGGAGCAGAAAATGCTCGGAAACAGGTGGTCACAGTAAGAGCTGGAGGGTTTAGTCTGAGCTCTGCCATTAAGTCAGTGTGTGGCTTTCAGTACATAAATCATCCGCCTGAGCCTCAGTTTCTTTGCCTGTGAATAAGGATGCCAGACAAGACAATCTTCCAAGTCCTTTCCAATTCTAAAATATAAATAATATCCTAGCCAATTTGAGGAAAACTGAGGCTTAAGCATTCTAATATAGGATGAATCTGCCCAACTTTCTTCCCTTAAAGTAAAAATCATGGTCCTTTTTCAAGAACAAAGTGGTATCTGACCATCCCCACTGTGCTCACAGAGCTGCCCCCTCCCAGCCCCAAGCCTGCTCCCACAGGGCCCGGCACACAGAGCCCAGGCCGTGGGCCACCAGCAGACTCCATTTCTCTTCTCGGAGCCAGCAGGGAAGGGTGCCCAGCTAGTGGCGTGAGGACTTGGCAGTGCCTGGGGTCTCCTTACCACCTCATCTTCATCCTCTTCCTCGGACTGTGCTTTGGACTTTGGAATTTTCAGAGTTGCCCCTTTAAACAGTTCATCCTCTTCATCCCCAGAGAGACTGAAAGAAAAAATCAAGAAAATCAAGTCCCAGAAAATGTCCCTGCGCCAGACCACAGTGCCCACAGGCTCCGCAGTGAGAGCCCAACAGCTGCGGTCGCCACCCTGGGGGTCCTCCCACCCTGGCTGCCTAGCGCTCTCGACTCCCTGCACAACCTCTAGACTGAGGGATCTTTTAAAACTAATGAATCAGACCAAGCCCTCTTCTGCTTAAATCCCTTTAAAAGTCCAAACTTCTAACAATAACACAAAATCTCATATGACTTGGCCTCTGCCTCGTTTTCCAACATCAGCTTCACACCCCTGTCCTCCTACTATGTGCCTTCATTTGCTTCCTTGACTGTGTCACATCCCCTCCGACCGCAGGGTCTTTGCCTGTGCTGTTCTCACCTTCTGAAATCTCTCCCTCCCACTTTTGGCGTGGAAGTTGCCTTCCACCCTTCAGGTCTCCATGTAAAGGTTACCTTCCCTGAATCTGTCCCTAACCACCCCATCTAAAGTAAAATAACCTCCATTTATTTTCTGTTATACAACATTTCTTTTTTTTTCTTTTTAATTATCATATATTTTTTAAAGATTTTACTTATTTATTTTGAGAGAGAGGGGAAGGGAGGAAGAGAGGGAGAGAAACATCAACATGTGGTTGCCTCTTGCATGCCCCCAACTGGGTACCTGGCCTGCAACCCAGGCATGTGCCCTGACTGGGAATTGAACCAGCGACCTTTTGGTTTGCAGGCTGGTGCTCAATCCACTGAGCCACACCAGCTAGGGCTACTCATCATGTTTTTATAATACTTTTATAACAGCCCCCACTAGACTGTAAGCTCCTTAACTGAAGAACCAAATCTGCTTTTCCTATCACACTGTCATAGTGCCTATAGAGCCTTTTATGGTAGGCACTGCCGAATAAGTACATGTATGAATGCATGAATGAGTAAGTGAGTTAGTCCATCATTCGGTCTCTGAAGGATGAGGTGCCAGCCCTGGAAAAACCAATCTTACAGCCACCTCATCCCTGAAACTCCGCTCAAGGGGACATACCTGGAGTGCTGAGAAGAGTGGCTGGGCCCAAGTATCGCTCCTGCAGATGCAGAACCTGCCTCTGTGCTTGACAGCTCCTTGGAGGGACCAGTGGAATGAGTGGCATCTTCCTCTTTCTGGCTCTCTGGAGGCTGAGGCTCTCCTTCTGAACTTTCAGGCTCTGAGGGCAGTGGGTCCCCCTTCTTAGAGTCTGAAGGTAGGGACAGTCTTGTAGAGCCTTCTTGCTCCTCAACACAGGCATTTCCCAATGGGCTGGCAGCAAATGCCTCCTCACACTCAGAGTCCACAGTTACAGGGCTCGGAGGCAGAGGGGGGATTGAAGTTGGGGGCCCCAGAGCTCGTTGGGAGGGGATGCAGGCCAGTTCTGGGGGGAGGGAATCATCTCTTATCTCTGGGAGCACCTCTGCTTCTGTGGGCTCTCCTTCCCTTCTCTGTGCATCCTCCTGCGGGGTGTGGAGGGCCCCAGGAGGCAATGGCTCAGCTTCCTTGACAACCTGCTTCGAGGGCACCAGGGGGGACTCCTGCCTCTCCCTGCTCAGGGGCACTTGAGACAGCCCAGAACTGGCTGAGACTAACTGCTCCTGGGAAGGTCTCTGAGGTTGCTCTTCTTCTTCTTCTTCTTCTTCCTCTTCTTCACTGCTGCTCTCTCCCTTTTCTTGCTTGTGTTGGTTTAACAGCTGAAGAGTCACCATCTGTTCAAAAGCCAAGGAAGAGGTGGTCACCAAGAGGTAAACAGCAGGCGCCCCTAGTTCTTCAGACCCTATTCACCCAGCTGGTCATCTAGTTCAATGCCTTTGCTTCTTCCTTTCTCAGGAGGCTGCCCGTATCTATCGGTCCGGATAAAAGTCACTCCAGGCAGCTGAAGTACTGACGAAGTTTTGAAAAATTTTTTACTCACTACCCCTTAGAAGGCACTTAAGAAACAAGATACCCACTTCAGTGCAACAACCTACAGCTGGCTGTACCTTGATGGTGTTCATGATGGTCCCCAGAATGGCCCTGCCATTGTAAGACTCCTCCAGCTCAAACTCGCCCCGCAGGGAGTGGAACACCTGGTTCATGATCTTCTTGACCTGAGTGGAGATGCGAGGAGAGAAAAACGCAGTATCAAAATGCATGCTGCCCAAATCAAGTGATGAAGGGATGCACGCAAATTCCAGAAAGGGTTTTGGAAGGCTAAAACGAAGCTTTCTCAGAAATCTGCAGCAGGATGTAGCTGGTCATGAACTTAGACACTGATGGTCACTGTGGAGAGGGCAATGCCAAATGATAAGCTACACTTGACAGAAGGGCCATCAAGGACAGGCAAGTTGTGGTACGTGTGCCCAAGATAGTTTACAGACCATTTTATTATTGCCTCCCTCCCACCATGAGAGCTGCCATGGGCTGCCAGGATTAGTGGCTAGTAGATGCTGGGCACACTCCCCACTCCTCTCCTGTGACTTAGAGGCCCTTCCCATATTTGTCAAAACTTCAAGACAGAGCCCCTAGGGTTTACCACCGAAGTGACAGGTTCCAAAGGTTAACCTGTACTTAAGTCAGACAAGTGGTACACCCTCAAAGTTAGGGGTAAAAAAAGCTATCAATACAACAAAGGGACAGCATTCTTTCTGAATGCCTAGTGACATAGTTAGTTGCTTCTTCAAATTGCCAGCTCACCTTCTCTGATGAGTCAGTGGCAGTAACTTCAACCCCAGACATCTGGGACTTATTTTTCTCCAGGTCCTTGATGTGCTGTTCATTTTGCTCCGTCAGGGCTGTGACTTGGGCCTGGAGGGCTGAACACTGCAAAGTGAACAGACTATGGCTGTGGGCTAGGGAGCCTGGACTGCCAGGTGAGAGCCAGGAAACACAGCAGAAGAACTGTCCTAAGCACCCAGTGTTGACCTCATGTAGGTCTGCTGGTGTCTACACCCTCTGCCCCCACCCCAGGCCTGCTGACTCAGAGCATCCATTTCCTCATCACCTCACCTCAACTCACATCTTTTCCTCCTCTTTCCCAACAAGGTCACTGGCCTCATTCCTAAGCAGGTCAAGAATATAATGCAAAAAGGCAGTTGTAACTCCAGTCATATAGACATATAAACATTGGAAATTAGAAGCAACCTATTCACCTACCAGACTGCCTTTACCATCTCTGAGTCAAAGATTTTCAACTGGATACTTTGAGGAAAGAAACTGACCTCCAAGATATGGAGACTGGCATACCATGACCCTAAGCCACCTCCTCTGTCTGCCTGTCTGTCTGTCTCATTTTTATGCCATGATGATCCCAGCACAGCCATGCTCCATCCTATCTCAGTGCCTTTTTCCAGGATGTTCTGTTGCCTCTTCACCTTACCAAAGGTACTTGTCACTCTTGGCTCTTGTCCCTTGGGCACTTCCTTCTGGGCCTCACAGAACTTCATGCTCACCTTTGTTGCTCTCTGGTCTCCATTTCTCAACTGTGAGGTTCTTGTGGGCAGAGTTCTCTGTAAGCCTTTTCCCTAACACAGTGTCTGGAACACAACTGGTACTCAATAAATACCCGCTTAATAAAAGACTGCCCTGGCCAGATGGCTCAGTTGGTTAAAGCACTGTCCTGTACACCAAAAGGTTCCGGGTTCAATTCCCGGTTGGGGCACATATGGGAGGCAACTGACCAATGTTTCTCTCTCTCTAAAAATCAACAAACATATCCCTGGGTAAGGATTAATAAATAAAAGGGGTAAAAAAATTTTTTTTTTAAAAAAAGGATTAAATAGTCATGGAAAACATGTGCCAGAATACTAGTGCTGCTTTTTATTTTGTAGGTCACTCACCTGCCATTCCAACAAACACGTAGATTTCTGTGGAAGAACTGAACAAGTGTGATTTTTGCTTTCAAGCTATTAGCATCTTTACGTTCACAAGATCCTACAGCACTCAGACAATCTGCTTGCCCCAAATTAACTGGGCTGCCTAAGCTGCCTGGCCCCAGGGAAACGCCTACCTTTTCCTGAAGCTGGAGCAGCTTCTGCTGGCTGGCATCTCTCTGTGCACACACATCCTGATACTGTTGCAGGTGCTCATCCTTGGCGGAGGCCAACAGGTGTTCACATTTTGCTTCCCACTGGGTCTGCAGCTCAGCCTGGACTACAGACAGCTGCCAAGAAAAGGAATCACCATATCCTGGGGGGTCCAGTTGCATCTAGAGAAGCCTATCTTTAATACGGCAAAAAGAATAAGCTAACAGCTCAGCTTCATAGGGAAACAACTGTTTGGAAGACCTTGGTTACTTTGAAAATAAATGTACTTTTCTAAGGTAAGAAGGAAGATGTCATTAGTTGTCAGGACTCCAAAAGGCTCCAACCAGATGAAGGTGTGACTTGTCTAGACAGGTTCCCAGAGGGCAGGGCGTAATGTCATCATACTTTTCAGGGCCAGGCCCTAAACTTTATAGAGTCAGAAAAAACTTAATGTTGCCAAATCCCCAGACATGATCAAACTGAGGATCTCAATTCACTCTACTTACCTGAGCAAACAAATAGGAATTTACAAACTTATGAGGAGAAAGGTCACTGTGGGATGGACCAGAGATCCGGCTGTGCCCTGCCACTACCCCTGCTTCCTGTGACTGACTGCATAAATCAATCCTCCCCACCTCCCTTTTTGGGTAAAAATGTGTCTGAAAGATGATATCTGGTGGTTGAGGACTTGAGCCTTACCATGTTTGGAATTTTTTATAAAGCCTTTTTTTTTCATGTTTTACTTATATAGTTAATTTCCACTAAGCTTTAATCATGGAAAGAAGATTACCCACTTGAATCCTGCCTCTTCTGCATATATTTGGATTGTGTTCTCCTATCTTTCTCCAAAGTGAGAGCACTGCCTGTAAGGAATGTCATTGCAATGGTTAAAGAAGAAGCTGGAAACTTTTCTGAGTCCTCCGTGCCTTCCTTTTGTTTCCAAAGTGCTCGGTTTCTCATTACCTGCTCTGCAGCGGCTTGGTCTGTGGACACCCGCGCCTTTTTCAAAAGCTGCCGAAGCTTGTCCAGTTCCTCCTGGTGTGACTTGCGAATTTCATCTATCTCCTCCTCGGCCTGACAGCGCTCCTGAGCTGACTTCTTTTTCCTTTCTGAGAGGTTCTTAGGAACAAGAGAACCGTCATCAGCTCTGGCTGTTTAACAGAGGGTACATGGAGATGGTGGTGGTAGTGACTGACCTCACTGGGTCCTTTCTTCATTTCTGGAAACAATGCATTTTTTTAGCTTAATTTTCCCTATATATTACATTCTTGGCTACTGGCTGAGAAAAATTGAGACGAGGAAAACAAGAAGAGTTTTAACTACAATTCTATTAAGAGGTGGGGAACATCTCAACTAGATCTTCACATTCTGCTATTAGGAAAATAAATGGGTACACTCTCTTTACTTATTTTTTTAAAATTTTAAAAGATTTTTATTTATTTATTTATTTTTAGCCTCTTGCATGCCCCTCACTGGGGACCTGGCCTGCAACTCAGGCATGTGCCCTGACTGGGAATCAAACCAGCGACCCTTTGGTTCATAGCCTGCACTCAATCCACTGAGCCACATCAGCCAGGGCTGGGTACACTCTCTTTAGATGGTAATTTGGCAGTCCCATGAAAAGACTTTCAAAATATGCAAACCCAGAAATTACACAAATTATAATTTATCTTAAGAAAGTAATAAATCATATTCATAAATACAGTGTTTTTAAGGATCTATAACAATGAAAAACTGAGAACAGCCAAAAAATCCGAATAAATTGGTTAAAAAAAAAAACTGATAAAATCATAGAAGAAACTACAAACGTAGCCTAAGATTTACCCTTAAAAGGCACTAGACCAAAAGGGCTTTACTGAAGCATTTTGATGAAACCTCAGAAACAGTTTGTTCTTTCTATATTTAAACCCTTCCAGAAAATATAAAAAGACAGAGATGTTCCCACTTTATTCAATAAATTTCAGGGCTGAAATTACCTGATATTAAAATTTTAACACAACAAAAGATACTATAAATAAAGTTTAATAACAGAAAACTAGAAATATATTTGGGACATCTATGACTGGCAAAGGATTAATACCTTTACTAGTGTGTACAAATCAAACTAATATTACAACAGGAAAGAGGGAAAAAAACATTAAAGAGAATTCACAGAAGAAATACAAATAGGTATTAAATATATGAAAGTTTTACTATGAATAAAAATACGCATTAAAACGAGAGCATATATCACCCATCAGACTATAAAGATGAGAAAAACTGATACGTACAGATATGGAAAAACGGGTTTGCTTACACAGTGCTGGAAGGGTAAACCAGCACACCCTGCTTGAGGGTAACCTGGCAATACTTATTTTAAAAATTTACATATGTGGCATTTCCTCTGACCCAGCAATTCTAATTCAAACAATCCATGTTATAGGAAAGCTCAAATAAATTTGCAAAAATAGCTATACAGTACAAGGATGTCCAATGCAGCAGTGCTTGAAATAGTGAAAAAATAGAAACATAAATATCCATCAGTAGGTGAACAGTAAAGTAAATTATGGTAGAGCCTCATAGTAGACTACTATGCTGCAGTTAAAAAAGAATGAGGAGCAGGTCGGAGGGGAATAATGGGGAGGAAATGGGACAACTGTAATAGCATAATCAATAAAATATATTAAAAAAAAAAGAATGAGGAAGTTCTCATTCTTATTAGTACAACGTCCACGATACTGTGAAAAAGCATCAAATATGATCCCATTATTGTCCAAAAAGTGCTATCAGTGTAGCCATGTGTATGTAAAAGTAAATGCGTATGTATGTTTTATACACACAGAAAACAATCTCAAAGGATAACCACATTATTTATGTTGTTACTTTTTTTTAAAAAAGATTTTATTTATTTTATTTTTTAGAAGGGAAGGGAGAAAGAGGGAGAGAAACATCAGTGTGTGGCTGCCTCTTGTGTGCCCCCTACTGGGGACCTGGCCCGCAACCCAGGCACGTGCCCTGACTGGGAATCCAATCGGCGACCCTTTGATTCACAGGCCAGAGCTCAATCCACTGAGCTACACCAGCCAGGGCTATAGTTGTTACTTCTAATGCATGATTTTAGACAGGGTAAAAAAAATTTTATTTTACACTGGGTTGGCCAAAAGTCCATTACGTTTCTTTCATAAAATAAAAGACACATTTTTCATTTCCACCAATAACGTTATGGGTTTGGATATTTTGAGTATGTCAGCTGTCTCCTGTTATTGGCTTCTAGTGAGTACAGGCCAGGGGTGCTGCTAAACACCTTCCAATGCATAAGACAGCCCCACAGCAGAGGATTATTTGGCCAAAATGTAACAACAATGGCAAAGAATTATTTGATCAAGAAACTTCTCACACCACTTCTGACATGTTTGATCAGTCACAGCATCTTCTCCATACACTGCACAAATCTTTTTGAGCATTTCAGTTGTTTCTTTACCTTTCTTGAAATAATAAAGCATAATATGCCAAAAATGTTGTGTATTTTCTTCCATCTTCAATATTAAAATGGCTGCACAAAAATTTACCAATTTTGATAGTTTTTTTAATGCACGCTGATATGACAGCTGTCACAATACAATCTAGAGAAATTGTTTCAAATGAAGGTAAAAGACAACTAAGTGCTACTAGATCCATTGTATGGAAAAAACATAATGGACTTTTTGGCCAACCCAATACTTTTGTCTTATTTGTATACTACAGTAATTTTTAAAAGGAAAATAAAAATGCATATTAAACAGCTAATCCTGGCCACTGGGGTTCAACAAAGGAACTTCAATTATAAAACTTACCTTTTCCAGAGACTCCTTCTCAGCTCGAAGGTCAGTCAGCTCTTCCTCCAGGGCTGTCACCTTGAGTTCCAGTTGCTTCCGGTTTTGCTTTTCACTTTTGAACTTGGACTGTGCCTGCTCAGAGATTTCTTGGAGCTCTGGGATAAAAGAGCAGAGAGACTCAGCTGCAGAGCCAGAGTGAGAGCAGGGCTCTACCACATCCCAGAAGCTTCTTCAAAGCTGCATTCTGTGATCTCCCTTCCTACCACACAAGCATCTTCTGAATTCTTTCAGTGTCACCTCACTGATCAGCAGAAGTTCATCAAGCCTTAAACTGACTCCCACTAACCCATATTTATCTCTGCATGTATACATCACTTCCCACACATACAATGGAAAAATTCCAAGCAGTCAGAGACTACCTTCAAAATGCATCACTCTCACAATTCCATGTCAGTCACCATCGCAGCACATTGGACACATCTTGTTGGTATTGGTCCAGCCCTTTCTCACTGCCTGGGTAAGATATTCTCAAGTTTCTTGGTAGCTGGGACATTCTACCAAGAGTTGCTTTCAAAACATTCTTCTCAAATAAAGCTACTGGGAATATCTCTTAAAAAGAGATGTATCAACAGTTGTTTTGTTTGGAAAAATTTTGAGACCCTATGGCACTCTTAAGGTAGTTGTCATGGGGCATCACAAAAACAGAAGAGAAGATATCTGTATGACATTCAATCTAAGCCTATCTCTCATATGCACCCAGGCTATGTTCTAAAAGAAAATGGATTTTTCTTTAAGAGATCACCACACCAACTGACATCAGTGCTTTTAGCTCTCTATCATGCAGTGAATCTTGCTTCTTCCCAACTCTGATGCTGCTCCAGCCACACCCACTGGTCCCTTCGGTGCTTGTTTCTGTACACTGAGGCGGATGAATGCTGGTCTTCCCAAATCTATTCAAGTCACCGTGGCTTGAGCACCACCTTCATGCCAGGACCTGAGTTAACACTAATTTTGGGGAAAGAACTTTACAAAGATGAGCAAGATGCCACCCTTGCCCCCCAGGGACTTGCATTCTAGAGAGGAAAACATACATATAAATAGGGCTGATAAAAGCAACATGTGAGAATGGTTGTAATAATGTTCGAGAGAAAGAATTTTAAAGATCAAATGTAGGGAAAAAACAAGAAAAGTTTCTGAAAGAGGCAGATTTTGGAAAGAAACAAAGACAAGTACCGGTGATGGTGGGCACATCAAGTCCAGAGAACAGTGTGGATGAAAAGCAAGACAACAGCTACAGATATGCTGAAAAGCAGCAGCAGGCTGGCTGGTACGTCCAGAGCCAGGATGGACTGAGTGACATAACAGGACAGAAGCCAAGCTGAAGGGGCCCTGAGTGCTGGCTGAAGAGCCGCAATCCATTCTCTCTGAAAGCAGCGACCAGTACAGGAAGCACCTCATTCATAAACTTCCTCCGTGTCATGAATGAGAGGAACTCTAACGCCCAGCCTATGAATCCAACTGTAAACACACCAGACACTGAAGGCAAACTTGCTCAAACAAAGAGGAACTGAGGCCGCTGCTCGACTCTAAATGCAGAGCCAGCTCCTTTGTTGTCCTCAGTACCCAGCCATCACGTAGGTCTACACTGGCCCACCTGAACGTTTGGCTCAGCCTTCACAAACTTCATGGGCATCTGCCACATGTATTGAGAGGGAGAAAAGTGTCTAATTCCTTGAGTTTAAATGGTCAAAGTCCCAGCCCTCTCCACAAAGGACGTACCTGAGAGCTCGGCCTGCAGTTTGGTGAGCTGGCCCCTGAGGAGGTCTATCTCCTTCAAGTTTTCTGTCAGCTGCACCTGCAGCTCTGTTTCTTTCTTTTGGTGAGCAGTCACTTTCAGCTGCAGGTGAGAGACCTGTGCAGTGGCTGCTGCTAACTCTTCTGTCACCTTGGCCTGAACAGTAACAAGGCACAACGTCACTTTAAACACAGGTGTTCTTTGTCTGCAAGTGATGACCCGACCTCACATACTCTACGCTGACCCAACTGTGGGAAGGGAGCTAAGCCCACCTTCAACCTGTGTTGAGCCCAAGTCAAGCCTCCCAAATGTACAAAGTCTCTGACTAAGGGTTCCCTTGTGGAAATCTGTCCTTGGGAAATACTATGAAAAATCACAAAACTTTGCTCTTAGGTCGTTTGATGCAGCATTGCGTACAGGTGCAAATGAATAAAAAAGTGCTGAAAATGGGCTCAAGTACATTACGATACATTTATCCTGTAAAAAAGTGCTGAAAATGGGCTCAAGTACATTACGATACATTTATCCTGTAAAAAAGTGCTGAAAATGGGCTCAAGTACATTATGATACATTTATCCTGTATGCAACGGTTAAGAACGGCTCTGTCAAAGAATGTTAGTGGCATAGAATATGGTGACAACCTACTGGTAAATGTCACCAATGTTTTGCATGAAAATGGTAGTCCTGCCATTTTCTAAGTTTTCTACAATAAACTTTATTTTTTTTAATAAAAGAGTATTTTAAAATTTAAACAGAATGCCTACAATTTCTCTACTGTACAAGTGGTACTATGAAGTAAAAGTCAGTCTCATGAAAGCTACTGCCCTGGGGACTCTTAAAAAACAGAGCTGGGAGGAGAAGGAAATGCATCCTTGGGGTGGTGGACACACAATGTGAAATACAGATGTTGTATTATTGAGTTGTACATCTGAAGCCCATATACATTTATTAACCAATATCACCACCCAAAATTCTATGAAAAAGTAAAATTAAACAAAATAAAATGCTACCAGAATAAGAATTTTAAAAAGGGGGGAATGCTTCAACTTTTTTGACTTCTGTACGCATGTTAAATGGTGCTCTGATGTAGCCAAACAGAAGCAAAATATTCTCAAGTAACATTTGATGAAACCAAAATGACCACCTTGGAAAACCCTCTAATTATGTTATATATTAACAGCAATGAGGAAAGTGATGATTAAAAGAATGTCGATAAGCCCTGGCTGGTGTGGCTCAGTGGACTGAGTGCCGGCCTGTACACCAAATAGTTGCTGGTTCGGTTCCCAGTCAGGGCACAGGCCTGGGTTGCGGGCCAGGACCCCAGAGGGGGGCACATGAGAGACAACCACACATTGATGTTTCTCTCCCTCTTTTTCTCCCTTCCTTCCCTTACCTCTAAAAATAAATAAATAAAATCTTAAAAAAAAAAAAAAGAATGTTGATAAAAAGGAATGGTAAACAAAAGACAAATACCACATTAATTTCACCTGAAGTGATCACTATAAAAATCAGGAGAAGTCAGATAACAGGAAAGGCAGTAAGGGGCTGCTCTTCTGGGGACTAGGCTTGACTTTCGGGCAGCAGTGTGTTCACGGGGTTGAACCGTCTCTCCTGTACTGTTATGTTGCTACTACCATTACTACTCTTATGCCATTGTACTTTACAGGCATTTTTACAGCTGCCTCCTTTCTTACTATCACTTGTCTTCCCTATGGCAGTTTTAAATTTACTTATTTATTTAAACAATGCTCAGAGAGCTCTGTAACTCTCTGTGGCTTGTGAGCTCACTGATACCAGACTGAGGACCACTTGCACAAGCCACGCAGCAGCTACGACCACTGGAGGAGAGGCCGTGGGACTGGTGACCAATCACTCTTTCACCAAAGGACACGCAAAGCTGAGGGTCATGCAAAAGCTCTTTTTATCTCAGGACCACATACAGAAAGGCCTAGTGGGATATAAAACATATCCTTGGGTGAGGAGGAGGAGGAGGGAAGAGGAGGAGGAAGAAGAGGAGCAGGAGGAGGAGAAGGAAGAAGAAGAGGGGAAGGGAAGGGAAGGGAGAAAATAAAAGCAGAGGACGAGAAACAGTAAAGAGTGGGTAGTGGTGCAGTGACTGTTTAATCCAGTGCTGTTTAATGACATCAATGTCATAATAGGCATTAGGAGTCAGCCACACGAACAAGGCGCGGTGGAAAGTAGCAATGGGAAAGAATAAGGAGTGGACAGGGCTGTGCAGGGCAAGGCATTGCTTATCTGAGGACAGGGGTTCAAAGATATTATTTGCCTGGAGACTATGCCTAAGAGAACACAAAGAATAAAAGCATGAGACATACCGTATTTTGCCAGGTATAATGCTCTCCCGTGTATAATGCACACCCATGTTTTTGGCCCAAACTTACAGGAAAAAAATCTTTTGTTTCAATTTAATTCAATTATTTATTTATTTATGTTTAGAAACAAAACCGAGTATTGTATTCCAGGGTATTATTTTGTTTATGGATATCATTATTGTTTTCTAGAGTTATATTTTTAATGCATAAGCATGAATAAAAGAAATAAAAACATTTATATAGATATAGAATTAGTACTCCCCATGTATAATGCACATCCTTATTTTTCCCTCAAAAATTTGGCCAAAAAATTTTACGCATTATACACAGCAAAATACGGTAAGAAATCATTATCATTACCAGAATATGAGAAAGTAAGTAAACTCCACAAGTTACAAAATGAATTCCATTCCATTTTTCATGTTTTTTAAAAAATTCAAATACAAAATATAAAGCATTTCTTAAACCTCTGAGAAAAGAGCAGGAAGGGCTGAGATCTCCCAGCTGAGGAGTGGCAGCCCAAACAAGAAGGCATCTATTCCAGGCAAACAGTGTCTCTGGGGCCAGGACAGGGGAAGGGCTTCAGAATCAGTGGACCCCAACGCAAGGCCCCCTGGGTCTTCATTATAGCTACTCCACAGCAGGGTGCAACTCCTAACTCTGAACTGCCTGACGTCAGACAGCAGTGTTGTAAAATGCTCTGGGAGACACAGATGGAGGAGCAAACTCAACAATCCTAAATTTCACTAAAAATATTTGTTACAGGGCGTAACAGGAATTTTCTATTATTTTTGTCAACAGAATAAATTTAGTTTGTAACAAGCTGTATAACTGTTTTTTAAAAACAAGAATTTTAATTCTATTGTGAACAGAAAGGCAGACTACCACATGTAGTGCCTCATTTGGATGTATCTGAAGTCCTGGAAGTTTGACTACCCTGTTCTCCTACCAATGGACCTTGAGAGCTTGTTTGGAGGTTCTCGCAGGGAGCGCAGCTACTCATGTATCTTTGACCGAAGGCCAGTCCTCTCCTCTGGCAGAAAGGTCATCCTCCTTGAGCACGCAGCTTCGGGAGGGATGCACATGGATCGGTGAGGGAGGAAGGGGATACCCGCCTAGCCAGCCAGGTCAGCTGAGTCAACCCTGGCGATTAGTGGGGTGACAGATGTCACAGCCAGATCGCCCTTACACCCTAAACTGTATAATTCTTACCTTAAATTATTAAGATCAGTGATTATTTCTAAGTCAATTTATTGCAAAGCATTTTACAAAATAGATATGTGGATGATGGATATATTAATATCTATTCAAAGTTTTCTTGTTCTCTTCCCAACGATGGCAAAAATTCTGCTGAAAAGCAGACATGTAAGTACGTACACAGGACCACTTCTCAGCTCTACACATCCTGGGCTTTTCTCTACCCAGTTACTTTACCTTCTCTTGCTCAGCATGCAATACTCTTGCCTGTGTGTTTTCTGTGGCTGTTTGAAGTGAGTTGTTCCTCTTCTCCATCATCAGGTTACTCTGCTCAACATACCTATGAAATAAACAGGGAAAAAGAAAACATTTGTCAAGCACCAAATGTATTCCAGGTGTAACCCAATGCACATTCAATCCTCACGACATTGTTCTATACCTCTGTGAAAACAATCTGAAAGCTTTGTGTTTCCCTTAGAGCTGGAGTAATCCAGTGTGGAGGTGGGAACCTGGGCCGGAGGTGAACTGCTTTGAACTAGCATCAGGAAGAAGAGAGAAACTGGAGGGGTGTGTGGTGAGAGGGGATGAGAAGGCAAGAGAATGGAGTAAGAAGGCTGCAAGGAGGGAAGAAAAGAAAGCCACTCCCTGTCCTCTCCACGTGACAGACAAGAGACACTGGAGAAGAGAAACATGAAGAATGATTTTTCAAAGTGAAATACTAGATGCTATATGACATATACCCGATTCTGCACCCCGCGCCCAATCTTCAAAAGGATTTAGAAAAATTACAAAATGCTTGGGTTTCACATGGAAATCAGTGAGGTTCTGGTTGATTAAATAGAGTCAGCCTACACAGAAGAGAGAAGAGCTGATGCCAGTGTTCCAGGTATTAACACTACCTTTATAGACAAGGAAACTAGGGCCAGTAGGAGTAAACAAAATGTCCAAAGCCAGGTAACAGATGAAGAAGAGCAGAGCTGGGATTCAGACACAGGCCAGCTGAGGTCTTTCTACGGAAATGCCTCTCAGAAAATAAGCAACAGTTTACACGACAGGCAAGAAACAGAGATAGAAGAAATACAGATAAACTGCCCTAAACAAACATTTATTTAACTTGGGCATTTACAAAGTAAACTCTTTTGTCCATCCTAGCTAGTGTCCCGTATCTGTTATTACCTCTGATTTCGTTCAATTAGTTCACTAATCTTGTCATTCTGTTCTTCTATCCGACTGCTCTTTTCAAGGATCTCTTGCTTCAATCTTTCATTCTCCTAAATTCAAAATGTGTGATGTATAACTTAAGTTTTTAAGAGAAAAGTACCAGATAAAAGGGAATCAACTTGGACAGTGACACTGTTATATATTTTGAGACAAAAAGCTAGAACTTATGTCCACATAGATATAATACTTAAAACAATATACCAATTTATACCTTACTACTATACTCAATAAACACATAAATGGCTATAAAATGAGGCAAAATTCTGAAATATGGTCAAAAAGAAATGTTTCCTCCTGAATACACAGTGATAAGTCACTCGGACTGAATTAAGCCATAATGGACTTTCCAGAATTTCGCAACTCAGTAGAGCATTTATCACATGCTCTCCATTTCCGGAGTGGAAGTTTAAAGGGCAGTACATCTTGGGGGCGAGCAGGGGCAAGACCTCTAGGCTGAGGGTCCTGTTCCTGATCACTCTCACCTGAATAATTCGCTGGATGTTGCTCATAATCATCTTCGTTTCCATCGTAACCGACACACCAGGAGTGAGCAGGGAATTGCCAGCACTATGCTTCTGTAACTCTTCAACCTACCAAAGGGGTGCCAGACAGACTTCTGTCGGAAATTTTTAAATAGGGAAATATAATGTACCCAACATAGAACCACTTTTTTGAGGGTGCTAATGAGTTTCTGATACAATTTCTAATGTAAGCTAGAGTTTTCTTCTGCTAACTGGATCCCAAAACAATAACTACCTTCTAGGGAAGTAACTACTAACTACTGTGAATACAGGAAACCAAGGAAGAGTTTACCTACAACCCTGGTTGTTCCCTATTTGTACCCCCTGCTTGTACCCACCTTCAACATAGCCCCCAACCTGACTCAGTCACCTTAGTCATGAGATGATCCATTTTATCAGCCACTTTGCTGACTGCCATTCGAATTTCAGTGTTCTGCTGCCGGGCTTCAGTCATGAGGAATGAAGCCATGTCACCAGATCCTACACAACACAGAAATAAGTCAAAAAGAAAGTTATAAAACCAGAGCAGAGGACACTATATGAGGAAAAGCCAACAGCTCTCTCAAGGAAAGAAGGAAGTGAACATTTCCAAAATCTAGGAAATGCTGTACTTTTGCTTCGGCTACTTCTTCCTTTCCCCCCGTGCAGGTCCTTCACCAGGCCAGCACGAGTGTTCCCCCAACCCTGGTACGCCAGCCCGGGATTCCTCCCTGTGATTTCCAGGATTCTCCCCTGGCCTCCCCCACCTGGCATGTTATCACATGCAGTCTACTAAATGGGTATTTTCTGGAATATCCTGTTCATGATGCCAACTGTAACGCAGGAGCCCCTTAAGGCAGCTGCTTAAGTATTCATGATATTCCGGAAAAAACTGCCCAGAAGACTAGCAGATGTGGACATGCCATTTATTACTCACATTACAGGGGAGTACACAGAGGGCAGTGGGTCAGTATGAGAGAGAGACCGCACCTCCTCCAGTCTGAGATTCATCATAAGGGGTCGCAGACAAAGGAGGCACATGTCCTACATGTGACTCTAAACTACATTACCTCACTGTGTAGGTGCAGAAAGAAAAGGTCAAGAAGCAATCACAGGACAAGAAGCTGCTCCCAAAAGGAGATAAGGAGGGAGTTCAGTCCATTCCCAAAACAATACATATTCTTTCTGGTCAAGGACCCCAGGCTAGCCCTCCTTATGGGTGGTAGGAGAGCCATGTCAGCATCGACCCCACAAGCAGATAGACGCAAAAGGGCTCCAACGCTAAGCTATGCTCCTGCAAAATGCACTGGGGGATACAGTCTGGTCCAATGGCACAAGTATGCCCACTGTGGTCTGTCATAGCACTAGCAGCTCAGATTGCTTGTGGGCCAGGCGCTGTACCAGGTACCAGGGATACAGGAATGAATAAAACATGGCTCTTACCCTTTGATGAGTTCACAGTCTGGTGAGAAGAGACTCACATGTAAACAGATTATTACCATAGAGTTTTAAGTGCAAAAAATGGGCCACATACAAGATACAAAAGGAGCACAGAGAAAAGCAAGAGTAACCCCTTGGTGACATATATATACAACTGTCCCTGGGAGAAGAGGGAGTGATGGTAACAATCAGGGAAGGCTTTACAGAGGAGATGACAGATTTCACTGTTTCCTAGATAGAGCAGGGGCAGGGCTTCCAGACAAAGGTTGCATCTGGGAATCCCATTGTAGGATATACTTGCTTCTTCCTACCACTATCCTAATAACAAAGGTGACTATTATGTAAAAGACAAGCTGTAGACCCTGACCAGTGTGGCTCAGTTGGTTGGAGCGTCATCCCATAAACGGAAAGGTCGAGGTTCGATTCCTGGTCTGAGTACATGCTAGGTTGCAGGTTCGGTCCTTGTTTGGGTCATGTGCGAGAGGCAGCCGATCAATGTTTCTCTCTCACATAGATGTTTCTCTCCCTCCATTCCCCTCTCTCTAAAATCAACAAACATGTTGAGTGAGAATTAAAAATTTTTAAAAAGCTGCAGAACAAGAAGGTAGGACACCATCGCAGCTGTTTACATTTCATTTTGTTTTGTTTTATATACAAGACAACCACTCTTATACATGCATACAAGGGACCTAACAAGTTATCCAAGTAACTGTTAACACCAGTTTCCTACGGTCAGGGGATTTTAATGATGGAGGACAGTGCTTTTCTCTTTCCACACCTTTGGGTTGTTTGACTTTTTATGGAAAGTATATTATTTCCATAATTTAAAATTTTTAACTCAGCTTTCATTTGAGATATTGAAGATCCACAAACAGCCACCCTGCTTTCTCCCGATTTCCTCCAGTGTTTTACTGTTTTCTATAACCTTCACAGAGCCACTCTGACAGAGAAATTAAAAAGGGCTGGTGGGAGAAAACGCAAGAGACAAAAGCCAGGAAAGTGAGATGAGGGTTTTTTGGAAGGATGATGAAAATGTTCTAAAACTGGGTTGTGGTGATGGTTGCACAACTCTCTACACTTACTTAAGAAAATAACTGAATTATACACTTCAAGTGAATAAACTGGGAGGCATGTAAATGATATCTCAAGAAAGCTATTTAAAAGGGATAAGGCCCTGACTGGTGTGGTTCAGTGGGCCGGTCACTGTCCTGCAAGCCGGGAGGAAGGTTGTCGGTTCAATTCCCGGTCAGGGTGCGTGCTTGGGTTTCGAGCCAGCTCCCCAGTTGGGGGGTGCAAGAGGAAAGCAACTGATGTTTTTCCTGGACACGATGTTTCTCTCCTTCTCTTTCTCCCTCCCTGCCCCTCACTCTAAAAGTAAGTAATAAAATCTTTGAAAAAAGATAAGAAAGGGCAGAGATCTATTGGAGTAAACACGAGACAGGGATGGGAGGAAGGAGAGCACAGCAAGAGCAGAAGACGAGAAACTGAGGGGATCACTCCCTACCTTGAAAATGGGGAGTCTGAGAGAGCGGTGCTGGGTACAAGGGCCGAACGGGTTGCAACTGGGAGGTGACGGTAGATGCCTGGGGATAAGCGTAGGCTGGCATACCTGCATACGGCTGAGAAAAATGCCAAGTTACAGTCAGTTTATAAAACATTTGTGTCTTTCTTTTTTGCTTAATTTATCTTTGATGAAATAAAGTAGACAAGCTGGAAGGAGACTCAAACTTATTGAAGCTGGAGATGGATGAGATTAAGGATTGGTATCAAGTAGGAATTGAAGCAGGAGTGTTAGCTTTGTAACCCGGTCACTGAAGTCCTACCCAGAAGTGGGGGTAGGGTATCTCCGGTCACTCCCCAGTCCTCTGGAGACATAATTTAATTAAGTAGGAATTCATTCCCCAGCCATAGGGCCTACCGAGGTCTAAGAAATGTTAAAACTAAGACAACTCTGCGTACTTTCCACTGAGGTAGAAGAAGAGCTGTGCACTGAGACGCCAAACCAAATCCACCACCAGTTTCCAAAGGAGGCCTCTTCCCGGCTAGATTCTAACGCTTATCTATGTAACCAAGAGCTCTCATTTCCCTCTGAGCCTCAGTCCCCTCAACTATGAAATGAAAACAGTAACACCACTTCTCAGGGTTGTTGTGTGAACTCCATGAAGTGACACATATGTAAAGCTCCTAACAGCTGGTAAGTTAAGTGCCTGACAGAGAGTAAATGCTCAACAAACAGCAGCTGTCACTTTAATGATGACGGTTATTCTTCCTTGAGGTAAAGAAATGCAGCTGTGCAGCTCATTTCCAGGGACAGATATAACTACCCGTTAATAACACATTTAAAAACATCTTAGTCTACAGGATGGTAATTCTCCATCAAGGAATGAAGAGAGGGCAAGTGGGACTTTTTTCAGTACTGATACACCCCGCCCTAATGGAACAGAGCCTGCCCACCATGACTCCCATTCTTCCATTAAGAATCACCAAGGAAGTGAGGCCCTATTATCGTTGGGAGTATGTCTCATCCATCAAATGTATAAGGGGCAGAAGAAAACGTCCACGATCCTGGCAAACAGTCAGCAGAGGCAGATAAGCTGCTGACATTGCCTTCTGTAAAAATTGAAAAAACCACCCTAGCTGGTGTGGCTCAGTGGACTGAGTGCGGGCTGCGAACCAAAGGGTCGCTGGTTCGACTCCCAGTCAGGGCACAGGCCTGAGTTGTGGGCCAGGTCCCCAGGTGGAGGTGTGTGAGAGGCAACTGGTTGATGTATCTCTCCCACCTCAATGTTTCTCTTCCTCTCTTTCTCCCTCCCTGCTCCTCTCTCTAAAAATAAATAAATAAAATCTTTAAAAAGCCTACTTTAAGAAATCACTTTTGGAGGTCAGACACCAGAGGCCAGCTGTAATTTCTATGTGGCTTTCACCCTTACCCTACAACTACTGTGCTGAGTAAAGTGCAGAATCTTAGCCTCTCAGCTGTTTAAAAGACAAGAACACAGAAGGTGCAAATTTATACCCCTCAACTAGGTATGTGTGAAAAGGAAAGGAAACATGGAGTGGGCCTCAACTGTGTGTGAGGCTTCGTACCACGTGCTTTGCTTTGTTCTTGCATTAAATCCTTGTAACAACCCATAAGGCACATAATCGTTTGACTGGTTTGGGGATGGAAAAAGTGGTGGTGCAGAAAGGGGAAAAACTATAATCTCTGGTAGTAGGGAGCTTCTACTACACAAACTGTGCAGGAAGAAGAAAAGAGAATGACTAGAACCGTAATAAACTATAGCTTATAAATGATATGGTTTTAAACTGTTGTTACCTGGAAGGACTGGGAATTTCCAGATACAGCAGAGTGGGAATCGAGAGATGTAACTTGCATTAAGGCAGCAGAGGGCGCGTGGAGCCCGGTAACGGATGGCTGAGGCACTAAGATAAAGCAAGAAGTTTTCACTGTTACCCAGCCTTGCTTATATGAGTCCAGAGTAGCACCTTACATACATCAGGCTTCAGACTTGCCCATTTTCCTCACCTAATCTCCTAAAACCAACTCTACCAGAGTCTCAGCAATGGGCCTAAAGAACAAAAGTGGGTGTTCTTGGGTACCTGTGACCCAGAAGGACAATCCCATCAGCTGACGGGAAGTACAGAATTACCTGGAGGGAGATACCTCATTAGCTGAGTACTTCATTGCAAAACTGACAATGCAACACAGCCAGCAGACCAAAGACATCTGCAGGTCTGAAAATGCCCTACCCAGGGACAAACTGATGAGTTTTACACCCTAGTCCAGTTTTCAGTACTAAAGTGATGTAGCCTAACAATTTAAGGAATAGTGGTGATAACTTTGGTGCGGACCCAATTCAAGGCCACAGAGCCTCAGAGAGCTTCCTTACCGTGTGCGGTCACCTGTGGTAGCACTGACTGGGCTGACTGAAGAGAGGGCTGGATAGGTGGATTCGGCACGGGCTGGCCAGCTCCTCGCAGAGCGGTCACTTCCTGAAACAGGCACCAGCCTTTCGGTTATTATGTGTGAGTCTCTAACTGAACACTAAGGCTGACTGTCCACCCGAAACCTGCTTACAACACAGGGTTCCTAGGCAAAGAAGAGGAAGGAAAAGCAAGCAGGACGGCAAGAGTTCAGGGCATGGGTGGTTGGGAGCAAGCACTCTATTATGTAACAGTGTAAGATCCTTTCTTCTTGTAAATCATATCAATTAACTAAATATAATTTCTTCAAATATTGTAAATTGTTCAAGTTTTATTATTACCTGAAGCAGCTAAAGCGACTGCTCTCTAGAGCATATCATTTACCCAAAAAGCAGTGACCGTAAGACTGATCTCATCTGTCCCCACAGAAGTGGGGTCTCTTGCAAGGAAACTCAGGGAATAACCCAGTCTCTTCGTCTCTGCCAAACAATCTCCGTACATCTCAAACTACTCAATGAAACTCAGACAGGGTGGGATTCACTGCACTGCGTTACCATAATGTTTTGGGATAATATATTTTTAGTGTTTTTTCCCCAGTCTTTCTTTTCATAAAAATCAAAGCAATGTTGTTCCCTATGGTAACGCTAAACAAAGTCATCTTAGAAACATCTTCCTTCTGCACAGAAGGGAAAGAAAAACCTGAGGCACAATATACAGTGACTGGGATCTGCTGTGCTACAGTTTAAGAGCTGAAGGCTCCAACACCCTTTCCCTGTGACACCTCCTCTTGTTCCTGACATTCTCAGACATGTATTATGCACTTCTGGAGAAGCACTCCACTTTTACATCACCACAGCTCTGAACTAACCCAAGTGTTTAACAACACAGTGAATGGAATTATGATAAATCAATAGAATAGAGCACTGGGTTGCCTTCAAAGGTAATAATGCTTTGCTTTATTTATTTACCTTATTTATGTTATTAACATAAATGTTCATGATATGACATCAAGTTTAAAAATCAGGTTACACAGCAGTATATACAGAAGAATGCCCTGT